>JAFJYI010000463.1:0-150000 GCA_019022655.1 Acacia acuminata | reverse complement strand
CCATTAGACAATGGACGCTTTTCTTTTTGTTACAATTTCTTTTATTGTTCTATTCGGAAAAACGAATATGTGATCTGGGGATTGTGTATTCAATTTAATGATGAATGGCATTTCTATTTTTATGATTTTTACATTAAATTAATATAATTAGATTCAAATTAAAGAATTAGAATGAATTAAGAAATTCAATTTTCTTTCTTTTTCTAATTCTAGTCGATTTTTTTTAGTTAAAAACTAAATAACTAAATTAATTATTTTTTGTTTATTAATTCTATAATTAGAATATTAATTCTATTCTATATTCTATAATACACAAATTGAGCTTCAAATAGAATATAGAGATCTAATAGAAGCGGGTAGCGGGAATCGAACCCGCATCGTTAGCTTGGAAGGCTAGGGGTTATAGTCGACGTTGATTCATCATTTTTAATGTCTCTAATTCAAAACCGAACGTGAAACTTTGGTTTCATTCGGCTCCTTTATGGAACAGTTAACAAATACAAATGGAAGACGTATGTCGGCCATCCTCAGCCCCTCTGTCTGAATGTATCTGAATGCATTCAAAACATCCCGCTTTTTAGATGATCCCTCTAGAATCTAGAAGAGGCGGATTCTAACAATCTTTTTTTCTAGTTACTTCGTTCTCTATTTCTATTTAAGAGAATCCTTAGGAAAAGCATTTAATTTTCATCGAGCTAAAAAAATAGAAATATGTCGATATCTCTAGTAAACTAAAGTAATCGTTTAATAGCTATTTTGCTTCAATCTCTCCTATATAAATAAAAAAAATGGAAGATTTAGTTACGATAAAAAAAACTTTCTATATCTTTTTCCATGGATCCTTTACTCATACTCAAAAAATTGGGAGTATTGATCCAATTCAAAAAACTTATGTTTTTGTAATTTCATAATTCAATTTGTCAATTTCGAATTGATTCTTTTTTACTATAAATTACGATAATGTATATTATTCCTCGAATTCTTCGTTGAGAGGTAAAGGATTAAACCCTTTTAAGATAAGAAGTAAAGTTTTTGATCGGAATATGAATCAAACGAGGGATCCCTTAACTAGTAAGGGATCCATAGAACGAATCGCACTTTTACCACTAAACTATACCGCTTCAATGCGATTATTGTATATAAATGGAACTTTTGTCCAACAAGGGAATCGAAATAGGATCATAAAAGAATCATAAGATTTAGTGTTGACGTGTTTCGTAAGGGGATCTAATGGAATTAAGAAAAGAGGACCCATTGGATTTTTTGATTTTGTTTTGCTAAAGTTGTTTTGACAGATACATCTTGACAAAACTACTTAAGCCATAACATAAAAATCCATTGTGCAAAAATCCTTAGTTCCATTCTTTTTTTTTTTTTTTAGATACTTTAAGGGAAAAAAAGAAAGAGTAATAATAAATGACATTCTTATGTTTGATCTTGTTTCAATAACAAGTATTTTTTTAGATCAAATAAATCTTTTTTTATCCGGAATTCATGGGAACAAAAAAGGCCCTAGCTAGGTACTAACCTGGCCAGGCTGAAAAAACAAGTTTTTTATTCTTATCGGATTTGATTTCTAGAAATAGTTTGAATATTAGATTTAATATTCGGTTTGGTTCATCCCAAGGACTGAGTTCAAACTAGGTTACGGTGTTCTTTGTGCGATTGCATAGTGAGACGCCACCGTTCGAATAGAAGCTAGGCGATCGTCTAGTCGAGGGATTTTACGGACAAACACCGAGATTTCGGTTCGTCCGGAACCAAACGCAAGTTCGTTCATATTTCGTTCAATGATGGAAGTCTCTAAAATCTGAATGTTGGGTTGATTGATTTTAATTTGTTTATGTTTTTGCGTTCTATCTCTCGTTTATTTTCATTTTTAATCTGTTTGAACCTAAAAACCCCCATTTATATTGTTTACGTTACGCTTGTTATTGTATATTCAAACCCACTGCAAATTCATTGGGAAAACGACCTAGGTTCCCTATTACTGAAAATCTTTTATTGAATCTGGTTATTTTGAGGGATACGGCAAATCTCTTCCAATGTGCAGTTGCTTCAGCATGTCCGGGAACTTTCGAACTACTTCTCTTGACTTTGCTTTTGGAGCATTTGTGAATGCGGAGGTTGCTTTATTACTCGTGATGGTCCTGGGTTAAAGGCATGTTATAACATCCCGCATTGCTTCTAATACGCGAACATTTGGCGTGACATATGCTGGGAATGCTGTAGCATGGGACCCATTATCGCCTTGTTGTATCATTGATGGATACTGGTTTGAGTCATGGTTGTCTTCAATGGTTTCTCATTTTTTCTTTGTCTGGCCCGATCTTGGTTTAGCGCCCTCGATAGGTCTTTTGGAAACCTTCATTGGCTCCACATTCTTGCCACTTCTCAGTTCAATGGCCTTGACCTGTTCTTTTCCATGGTTCCTAGGGACTTTAGTGTCCCTAGGAAGAGAACCTGATGGTCTATTATTGAGTGCTAAGTAAGCTATCAGACTTGATTCTCAAGATTGTGAAGGGATACTTGCTGGCTTTGTATGATGGCATCGTTCTTGGCCATATATTCCTTGAGTAGGATTTCCATGGAAGAGTGGGGGGCTAAGTTAGCACCTTACTGCCTTGCTTACTGGTTAAGCCCTGGTGGATTCAATGATCTATTAGAGTACGAAGGGCCTGTGAGGGACCAGCAGGTGGATGATGCTGAGACATCCAAGAAGATTCAAGTATTGCCTCCATCCTAAGTTGTACGTGTTGGAATATGGGTTGTTGGTGCTACCTCCCTTGTTGTAGTTGTTCACATAATTGACAGATTTAGGGTTGGTAGAACACTGAGAGTAAGCAAGTTGTCCACCATAGTACACATAGGTGACTTGAGCAAGTTACATTGACGAGTTGTTAGCATGGAAACTCATTACCTTGATCATATTGGTCAGTGAAGACACTTGCGCAGTAAGGGCTGTCATTGCATCAAGTTCATAAACTGTTGTTACTGGTCTGGAAGGAGGGAGTCGATCTGTTGGCCATTGATGACTGTTCATGGCCATACGTCCAAGAGCTTGTGAACGTCATTATAGGACTTCATCTAGAGTGAGCCATTTATAGGGGCATCGACTATAGATCGTGTCTGTCCATCCAAACCTTTATAGAAAGTCCCTAGTTGCACCCATTCTACTAGTTCGTGTTGTGGACATCATCTGAGTAGGTCCTTAAATTCCTTATGTGCTATTGGAAGATAGTGATGTCTTCTCTTAGCTGGGCATTCTTGGTTAGTGGGAAGAATTTGAGTAGGAATTTGCTACCCAGGTCGTTCTAGAAGGTGATAGAGTGAGCAAGCAAAGTGCTTAGCCATGCTCGAGACTTGTCCTAGAGTAAGAATGGGAATAATTTGATTATGAGGGCGTCGACTGTCACTCCTGGAATAACAAAAGCTTCAAAGACCTCCATGAATGACTTGAGATGTAGATGAGGGTCTTTTGATGGGAGTCCTCCAAATTGTCCGGCTGAATTGAGCAATTGGAACATGACACCTTTGATTTCAAAGTGTCCTGTAGTCAAGTTTGGAGGTGTGATGGCTGAGTTGAGTCTGGTAAGGTCAGGGACTCCAAACTCCATGATTGGTCAGTCTAGATCAGTGTTACGGTTCAGCTAGTGAGGGACTGGTAATGAGCACAATTTATGCCATATTTTCCCTATATTTCATGACTGAATTGTATGGTAAATATAAGATTAACTGCAAACAATCCAAGCAAAAAGGCAAATATTCATTATATAGGGAACTGAAGGATAGAAACCATTTACATCCTAAACATGTGCTAAGAAAGGAGCAATTTGCATGGTTTTTAAGAAAGAACGTATAACAAAGTTGATACTATGCTATAGCATTCTGACAGCAACTTGAAGTGCAATAAAAGGCATCACAAAAGCTATACCAAAGTAAAGGACGCAATGCTATGCGGCATATTTTTGACCTTTTTATCAAGGTAATTTCGGAATAAAAGAGAAGGGCGATAATGACGGGTAGATTCTTGACATAACGGAATAGAAGATGCGGAGGATCGAAACTAAAAGATTTGAAGAATCTCGCAGGATCCACAGAATCAATCTACTCAGATCAAGAGGTATGATAGATCTCTACAGATTTGGAAAGCCCAACTCGCTGGAACTTAAGCCACAATAAAGGCTGATTATAAAAGGGAACAGCAAGACAACCCTAGAGAGAGTCGCACTGAGCCAAAACGAGATTCCACATTCAGCAGACTCGAAAGAAGAGTGAGAGATTTCACACGCACGAGAATTCCAGGATAACCCAACATCCTTCCTTTCAATAAGACGGAGAGAAGAAGATGTGGAGTGGTGACGTGACAGGGCTTCTTCCCCACCGTCGAAACTTCATCGAGCTTTCTGTTTTCTCCTTTATTTTAGTATTTAGATCATGGTTTATTCTGTTACTATCTGTTTTGTGTTTTCCTTGTCAGTCATGAACTGATTTCCTAAGACTGAACGAGGATGATTTCTTAAGTGTTAAATGAACACAGTTGTAAGTTCTTAATTTAATAAATTTGGTTTGCTTATCAGTGCATTAATTACTAGTCGATTAGTGGAAGCTAAGGTCTGGATTTGTGGCCTCGGCTTACTGGCAAGGAGTCGAGGTTAGACCTCTGAGAAACAGTGTTTGCTCGGTAGCCCGTGCACGGCTTTACCTATTATTGTAGGCTTCAGCAATGGGTCTACCTCTCATAACCATGATACCTTGTGTGTAAAGCAGATCTAACTAGAAAGTTTCCATAGGAATATGGAAGGAGTATAGTTAGTATCATATGTATTAGACGCGGAAGCTTCGATAGAATATAGTGGTGGGTTAACCAAATAGCATTGTAGTTAGTGGCTATGCTGTAGCATTGCGGAACCTGTGCAGTATAGATGTTATAGCAGTGGATAAAGCAATTGGGGGATTGAAACGCTTAAGGATGATTCCGAGTTCAGTCTAACTTCTTATTGATATCTTCTCAACACTGAATTACTTGTTATTTCTTTTTACTAGCATAAGCACAAAAACCTCTCAAACCAATCATATTTATTTTTTGTTTGTGCAACTATCATAGCAATCGAGCGTCACTTCTTGGTATCTCGGTCTCTGTGGTACGATACTCTACTCACACTTTATCACTTGTTTGACTGGTTCACTTGCCATCAAGGAAATCGACCAACAACTGGTCATCTCCATTGAGAAGGTATTGCTCTCCTCGATCTGATGTCGATAAACTTACATTTCTGCCATGTATGCAGAGTTACTCAAGAGACTCATTCACCTCTCCTTTCTGTGCCTATGTTTATAGGTTCGTTCAATCTCCAGATCGCATGGCTCAAGGTCAGCAGAGGGCGAGTTACGCATATACTACAGAATGTACCTGAAAATCAGAGATAGAGAGAGTGAGCTTGGTTAGGTAAACATAAGTTATCAGAAAGAAACTTACAATGATAAAAGGTATCTTTAGTCCTCGGAATGATGCCAAAAATTGGTTGTTCGAATTCCCTTATGGCAAGTGAACCAGTCAAACAAGAAATAAAGAGTAAGTAGAGTTATCGTCCCACAAAGACTGTTGATACCAAGGATGATGATAATTTCTAAAGGATAGTTGTGTGAAGTAAAAGTAAAGTTGGTTTTGGTTGTTTTGCTAATAATAATGACAAGAAATAAATGAGTGATCGGAAGTTGAAGGAAGATATCAGTTTAAAAGTAGACTGAGCTTGGATTTCATTCTAAGTCGCGCCATCCCCCCAGTTTGCATACATTGCATTGTTATAGCAATTATGATGCACAGCTCCGCAAGGCTACATCATAACAGCCTTTCATAACGTTATTTAGTTAACCCACCACTATCCTATACAGAAGCGTTCGCATTCGGTAAATACAATCCTCGATCTACTTCCCCCATATTCTTATGGTGATTTCAAGTTTAACTTAGGTGTTTTGGTTATGAGCGGTAAATCCATTCCTGGCGTTTATAGTTTAAGTCGAACCGTGAACAGGCTTGCCAGAAAACATTATCTAATAGAGGTATAACCTTGACTCTCGTTCGGTAAGCCAAGACCAGGTGAGATAGCCTTAAGCGTCCGCTAATCTACTATGGATTAAAGCACTATTAAACAAACTGAATTTATTAAATTAAAACCTTAGCAAACTGGGTTCATTCTACAACTTAGAAATTCATCCTCACTCAGCCAATGGAGGTTTAGTTCATGACTGATGAAGGAAACACAACACAGAGTAATATAGAATAGCCAATGGAAATAAAATAAATGAAAGAAATAAAGAAGCTCGTCAGAAAGGTTGACGGCGTAAGAGGTGTCCTATCATGCGACGACTCCACATCTTCTATGATCTGTCTTGGTCCAAGGAAGAGTTAGGTCCGGTCCATGTCCTCTCGATCGATATTCTCTCTCTCTCATTCCTTCAAACACGAGTTCAGTCGGATTAGAATTGTGTTGATCGCTTAACTCTCATGACTTGACGACCTCATTAGGTTTTGCCATGTTGTCCTTTTAATTAATATATTTTAATTCATATTCAAATTTTGAATTTCGGATCAGCCTTTTAATGCGGATTAAATGCGTTGCATTAGATCTAACATTGATTTAATTAATGTATTTTAATCCATATTTGAAATTTGAAATTCAAAAATTAATGCGGATTAATTTTATATAATACGCTGACCGGGTTTGAGAAAACCTACGGGAGTTTTATTGAGCGTATTTAGAAAGCTGCGAGAGTAAACCCTAGACGCACAAGAGGCGCTAGCACGCTGCCGTAGCCGTGTTTGGGAGATGTTCGTGTGGATACCGGTGGAGGAAGACGATCCTATGAGTCGTCTTCTACTGATCGAGGAGGTAGCCCACCTGTTCAAGGAAGAACGAGACGTGAACGAATTCTCCAAAGGTAATTTCGGATTCCCTAGCCTAGGTTTAAACGCACCTGAGTGATCACTCTCATGGGTTCCAAACTCTTGCCGCTTCGAAGCTTTATCAGCTTTACTTCCTCCTTTCCGTGGATCCTGGGGACTTCAGTGTCGCTGGGCAGAGATCCTGAGGGTCTGTTGTTAAGCGCAGTAGCTAGTTGTCCTACTTGGTTTTCAAGGTTTCTTAGGGTTACTTGCTGATTTTGAATGATTGCATCATTCTTAGCCATATATTCCTTCAAAAGGGTCAACATAAAGTCTCATGGGATCGAGTCACTACCTGCTTTGCCGTTCTTCTTTGGGTAAACCTTGGTAGGTTTGATGTTCTATTTGGCTATTATGGGCCTGATGATTATCTCGCGGCTTGTTGACCTTGAGAACTCCATGAAAAATTGGGGTGCTGCCTCCATCCAGGATTGTACGTATTAGAGTATGAATTGTTGGTGTTACTGCCCCTGTTAAAGTTGTTGATGAAGTTAACCGATTCGGGGTTGGCAGAGCACTGAGAGTAGGGGTGCTCACCATCACAGTACACACAAGCTACTTGAGATGGTTGGAGTGATGCATTGCTTGATGGAAGGGTTATTCCTTTCACCATATTGGTTAGAGATGATACTTGAGTTGTGAGAGTAGTCATAGCATCCAATTCATGTATTCCAGCAACCGTTCGGGAAGATATAACTTTGTCTACTTACCACCGATGACTGTTCATAGCCATGCGCTACAATAAATTGTGGGCCTCTTCATAAGACTTCATTATGATGGATCCCCCAGATCAGGTGTCTACAATTGATCGTCTTTGTCCATCGAGACCTCTGTAAAATGTTTCGAACTGAACCCATTCGCACAGTCCGTGCTGTGGGCACCTTCTGAGGAGGTCCTTGAATTTGTCTCAGGCTTCATAGGTAGATTTACCAAACTTTTGTTGGAAGTTGGTGATGTCCCCTTTCAGTTGAGCGTTCTTAGTAGGTGGGAAAAATTTGAGCAAGAACTTACTCCCCAGATCATTCCAGGAGGTGATTGAATTGGCTGGTACATGGTTGAGCCACATTCGATCCTTGTCCCTAAGCGAGAATGGGAATAATTTAATCCAGACGGTGTCGGGCGTGACTCTGGATTGAGAAATAAATCACACACCTCCATGAAGGCCTTGAGATGTAAGTGAGGATCTTCATATGGGAGTCCTCCAAATTGTCCGACCGCATTCAGACATCGAATCATGATACCTTTAATTTCAAAGTGTCCTGCATTAAAGGTCGGTGGCGTGCTTGCTTGAATTCAACTTGTTTAGATGTGGGATCTCGAATTCCATGATGGCCTTGTTCACATCTAGATTTGGAGGTGGAGGATCTGATTGCCCCTATTTATTACTATCGGCTCTCGTCGGTCCCGCTAATGAGACATGCATATCCGCCATGCTTGCTGAGTCAAAAGGTTGACTTCTTCACTTTTGCTTCTGCGCCTTTGCTTGTAAGTGCGTTCGATTTCTGGATCGTAAGGCTCTAGGTTGGCTGAAGGAAAGTTGCACATGCACTACAGAATGTACCTGAAAATCAAGAACAAGGAAAGAGTGAGCTTTATTGGACAAATCACAACTATTAAGCAAAAAGGGCGTCATTACTAAAGGTATCTACAGTCCCCGACAACGGCGCCAAAATCTTGTTGGTCGATTTCCTTGATGGCAAGTGAACCATTCGAACAAGTAATAAGGAGTAAGTAGAGTATCATCCCACAGAGACTGGATACAAACGAGGACATCGAATTGCAGGATAGTTGTGTTTGAAAAGAGAATGAACTTAATTTGGTTGAGAGTTTTTATGGCTATACTAATAAACAAGAAAGTAAACAGAGTGTCATAGTCATAAGGAGATATTAGTAGGAAAGTAGGCTGAGCTCGGAATCATTCTTAAGCATATCAATCCCCCAGTTGCTTCGCACATTGCTATAGCATCTATACTGCACAGCTTCTGGAATGCTACAGCATAGCTACTATTTACAATGCAATTCAGTTAACCCACCACTATAGTCTATCGAAGCTTCCGTGTCCGATACTTGTAATACTAACTTTACTCCTTCCATATGCCTATGGCAATTTTCTAGTTAGATCAACATTACAAAGCAAGGTGTTATGGTTATAAGCGGTAGACCCATTCCTGAAGCCTACAATAATAGGTCAGGCCTTGCACCAGCCTGCCTAGTAATCATTGTTTCTCATAGGTCTAACTCAACTCCTTTCCAGTAAGCCGAGGCCACTAATCGAGCCCTTAGCTTCTGCTAATCGACAAGGTAATTAATTCACTGATAAGAAAACTGAATTTATTGAATTAAGAACTAGCAACTGGGTTCATTCGAAACTTAAGAAATCATCCTCACTCAGCCATAGGAAATTTAGTTCATGATCGACGAGGAAAACACAAAACAGATAACAACACAATGACCCATGATCAAAAGATTTAAAATGAAAGAAAATAGAAAGCTTGACGAAGTTCCGACAGCGTGGAAGAAGCCCTGTCACGTCACAGCTCCACGTCTTCTTCTCTCCGTCTTACTGCAAGGAAGGATGTTTGGGTTCTCCTGGAGTTTCTCGTGCCTTGTGAATTCTCTCTCTTTCTTTCAAGTCGGCCATACGAATAGGATTGGACTCTCGGCGACTCGACCTCCTCTAGGGTTGGCTTGCTGTTTCCTTATATAATCAAGCTTTCTTGTGGCATAAGTTCCAGGAGCTGGGCCTTTCCTAATCTGTCGAGATCCAGTTGTATCTCTCTTTTCAATCTTAGTAGATTGATTCTGCTGATCCTGCGAGATTCTTCAAATCTTCTAGTTTCGATCCTCCGCATCTTCTATTCCATTACGTCAGCAATCTACCTGTCGTTCTCGACCTTCACTATATTTCCTGAAATAATCTTGACAAAAGATTAGAACATATGCCGTATAGCATTGCATCCTTTACTCGCTATAGCCTCGAGAGATGCCTTGTATTGCGCTTACGGTTCGCATTTGTCATGATGCTATAGCATAGTATCGGCTTTGCTATATGTTCATCTCATAAAACCTTGTAACTTGTTCTTTTCTTGGCACATGTTTAGGATGTACATGGTTTTTATCCTTCAGTTCCTTATATTATGAATTAATGCCTTTTTGCTTAGATTGGTTGCGGTTAAACTCGCATTTACCTACAATTCAGTCATAAAAGACAGGGGAAAACATGGCATAAATTGTGCTAATCACATAGCCTTTACCATCTCAGTAAGGACTCTATTCTTTCTTTCCACCACTCAATTTTGTTGAGGTGTCCTTGTTAGTAAGTAGGTGTCATAGAGACAATGCATTTGTGAGAACACCTTTTTGTATTTCTTGATTAATATAAATGAGCACATTTTATCTTTATCATATTTATGTCTCTTCCTTATTTTAAGGTGAAAATGCGTTTAAAGATAAAAGCCCTAGGATAGTATAGGCATTCACTCGAGGATCTATGATATGGATCATAATCATGAGGAATCAAGGACACTTGCATATCTATTGCCTAAAACTTGTTCCTAGTCTTGAATCACTAAGAAAGAGTATTAGTGATATCAATAAAACTAGCACAACATCATCCTCTACTTGTATAAAGATACAAGGTAGGGACCTCATGGAATACATGCATGGTGATGCCTTAGCTGATGTCGTGGGTGTATCTGTTGGTGAACTGACATACTGAGAGACTCCATAAGGATTCGTTATGGAGAGCATCATTAGATATGTAAATTCTCTCATTTTTTAGTGTAAATAATCATCCTAGACTTGAGGGTGTCATTGAACATTATGTTCTAGGGTTATATTTTGACTGTATAACTCTAACCGCCTGAGAATGGGGAGAACAATGTACTATTGGGTGTAACTCGAATACATGACTATAAATATACATACCAAAAGGACTCACAATCCCCTACAAATGAATAATCATTCACAAAACCGATAGAGCTTGGATAACTTCTAGTTGACTCGAGAGTCTGTGTGCACAGCAAGTGATCATGAAGAGTCATGATTCGTCTTAGATTAAACACAAGAAGATTCCTAATTCCATGAATTAGCTACATTTAGTCAATCAAGAGAGATAATACTCTATCTTTACTCTCGACTAAATGTAAATGACGATGTGATGGATGATGTCAGCACAGTATCCAAATTAGAAAGGTAGATCACTTGATCAAATCATTTAGTTCTGGGTCGCAGAGCATTGCTAGTGTCTTATGTGTTCATTAGATAACTTGGGCCACTTAAAAGAGTTTAATTGGTCCAAGTTTATTTATGTCATAACTAATTGGGCTTAATGGGTCACACATAAAGGTTATTCTTGATTTCTTAAAATTAGCAACCTTGAGTTAATAATTGTTATTGGGCTTTTTTAAGACAATAGGTGTATTTGGGTTGGAGTGGACTCAAAGCCCAATAAAGTAAAATGGCGCAATGTATAGCCTACTAGTGGGAAATTAGTTTCTCAACTAGTGAGCCCAAATATGTTAGAAGACCAAACGAGGTCTTGGCCAATTTTAATTTGGAATTTGAATATTAAATTTAAGTTTGAATTTTAAATTCAAGATCTTAGGATATAAAAGATAATTCTGAATTATCTAATATATATATATATATATATTGATATTGGATAGATATCCAATAAAGATTGGATAAAAAGTAATCTTAAATTTCGAATTCAAGATATAATTTAAAGATATCGATATGATCCACTATCTTGAATTTTGAATTTAAGATATATTTCAAGATAAGGTTAAGATCCATTATCTTAAATTTTAAATTAAAAATATATTTCAAGATAAGGATAAGATCCATTATCTTGAATTATATCTATTATTTAGTTACATTGAATTATATCAACATAAGGATAAGGGCAAGAAAAGGATAAGATCCATTATCCATTATTCCAAGAAAAGTGCGGCATCCAAGGTTCAATCTAAGAAAGGTAAGATCCAATCTTGTTCATCCTATCCATCACCAAATCTTAAGACACCATCACTGTCTTGAGAAAAAGAAAACCCAAGAACTTGAATCCTCAATCTTGCCATCGCCTCCCAAGCATCCAAGGAGAAGGAGGAGTCAGGGAGAAGGAGTTCTTAAGGCAATCGAGAGACGACCATGTGGATCAACGTTAGAAGACATCATAGATTTTGAAGTCTTCGAGTGATCTAAGGTAATCCTAAACCCCAAATAGTTTTTTTAATGAGTAGATCCTACATAATTTATGAAGACCATAAAGAGTTACAGGTTTCACAATGATTAACAAAGATTTATAATTCTTCACATCCTAATTTTCTTTGTCATTTAGTTACGAGTTCTTATAAGAACCATAAAGAGTTACATATTCTCATGAGTACTATAAAGAGTTACAAATTATAACTCATGAGTATTATGAATTTCAAATTTGATATCTTGATTTTGAATGAGTACCGTAAAGAGTTAAGGTATAACTTATGAGTACCGTAAAGAGTTAACGGAGTTAAAGAAAAGAAGGAGATCCTATAAGAAATATAACTCATGAGTACTATAAAGAGTTACAAGTAGAATTTTTAGTTGATCATTATTTATATAGAGCTTCTTTTTGTTGACAATGAGACATTCTTTCGAATAAAAAGTGAAGTATGAATTAGTGAAGTAATGAGAAGCTTTTGATTACAATTTGAGTTATTTTTCTTTCGTGACATATTAGATAAATTATTTTGGCGATTTTGAGATCATAAACCAGTCTCTATAATTAAAGATAAATTTTACCAATTTAAGTCAAGAAGAAAACCACGTCGGTTACATAGTGACTTAGGAACGAAGTAAGCGAGGAGACGTAAGCCGGTATAATGTATAAGAGACAAAAAACATTATCTGGATGCAAAGTCCTCCCCTACAAAATGAGCATGGCACCAGCCAACTAAGGGAAAAAGAGGAAGAGGCTGAGCACATAAACGATGTGCAGGAACAAAAGTCGAAAGTAGTGATGATAGAGGGATATGTGGCATTCGGGGACCGATGTTTGACTTTTTGGCATCACAAAGTATGAGGTAATTATGAGATATAAAAATATGAATTTCTTGCTCCCCAAGACACTGATTTTCAGCCACTTAGGATCAAGGGGAAAAGTAGCTGGTCCAACCCCACACAAATCCAACTGAGGAGTTCAAGTTCTAAGGAAAACTGTAATCGGTGAAGGGTATCCGACTGGGACCAGTTAGGGGCTTCGGTAGGAGGTAAATAAATAGAGTCAGACCCCTGATCGGTGTAAAAATGGCGCCATATAAGGAAAGATAGGAGAGAGAAAATTACTTGGAGAGAAGAAAAAAAGGTCAAATTAAGTCATCATGAAAGGAGATAAAAGATTAAAAATAAGAATTAACATACACCACACATTTGAATATCATTTGACAAGTAATTATATGGGCCATAAGGGTAAAATGGCGCCACCTAGTTGCAACCTAGGGAATCTGCAAATTTTCTTGGAGAAAAAGTAACAAGAAGTACAAGTTTTTACCCACAAGACATTGTATTAACCATTGGATAAAAGCTTGTATCAAGTAATTTTAAAATTTATGATTATGGGCAGCAAATAAATCTGACTTTTGTGGTCATGGATGGTGCCACATTTGCTGCCTAGAAGACTCTAGATTTTCTTGGAAAACAAGTAAAGGAATCATGTAATAACCCAAAACACTCTTTGGACCATTGGACAATAGCAAAACTTGGATAATATCCCTAATAATGGAGTCTATTTAAGGACCCTTTTTGCCCATTTTGGACTGCCTTATACATGCTCAAGGTGTTACACCCCTACTAGCCTCACCCTTTCGAGTGGCGGGTTAAAGGGATTCCTTTACTTAGTTACCTTTCCTTCATTATTAGGTCCATTTAACTTGTATCAGAGTGAGCGCAACAGAGCATTTAACTGATTTGGACAATCTACTGTACTGGTAAAAGTAAAAAATAAACAGAAAATAAAAGTTCCCAAAGGGTTAAGGGTACAATCATCCAAAAATAAATACCAACTATGTACAGTCATCCCAACATAGATACAAAATGTAATAGGGCATTCCCTATTCTTCAATCTGCACTGATAAGCACTTACCTTTCCGAAAAGGTTCTTCACATTAGGCACGCTCCCCCTGTGTCTACACAAGAGTCTGGAGTCCAATAATGGCCCCCAGAGTAACCATCAATACTCATGCACTAAATGTGTAAGGCGTACGCATGCAAGCATGTCATATATGTAAACATAGATAATATGCCAAATATACCGCATATGCAAACAAAAACATATACAACAACACGTCTTCGAACCATTGGGCCGCCTTATCAAGACAGGCCCCAGAATTATCGGAATCACAATCCCGACTCGTTGAGCCGCCACATAGGCAGACCCCGACAAGCATCCTCAGCACTAGGAACTTAATCACAAACATGTTCTGTATGCATATTTGGCCAAACAAAAACACATAAAGCAAGCAACACATAAGAGTGTCTGAGTAAAGTGGTTACTACCTGGTGGGGGATATATTGTCTTTAATATTTTATTGTGCCTGATGAATTTTCCAAAAATGCCCTTGACCTAAATAACACCAAAATACCTTATTTTCAGTATTTCCAGAAATACCCTTGTATTTTTAATTAAATCCTAGCCCTTTACTAATTTTGCAAAAAATCCAGTGAATCTGGCCTATCTTCAAAGATTTTTAATAAATTCCAAAAAAAATCATATTTACATGAAACCAATTCCATCTGAACCATTAGGATGCCTACTTTTCAGGAAAAATAATTCCAGAAACCAAAAGTACATATAGTTTGATGTGTAGCTCAATCTTTATCCTCTAGTCAGAAAACTCTTGGTGCTTCCAGTCGTTTTCAAAAATTATTTTCTCTCAATTGGTAAATCAAAAATATGTCAAGTTACATATCACAATGATTCCCCAAATGTCTAATTTTCACCTGTACAATTTGAGCTCAAACCAACATCATTTAATATTTTAAAAACATGTTTGAAGCTTCGCTGCCCAGAATCCCAATATTGCGGCAAGCTTCTTCTTTGAGTTTTCGGGGTTTTCGAGTTCGGAAACTTAAACCATAAATTAACCCCATAAAAAATCACATTTTAGACTCAGTGGAACCCTCAAAAACACCAAAATCAAACCACAACACCAACCCTAACATCATGCACGAAAATCCCAACTTTGAACTTTAAAGAGTTGAGTTTTCGGTGTTTACCCGAATCGAGAGGTTTGGCTTGGTGGTTTGAGTGATTTGGCTCTTGATTCAAGTGGATGAAGCTTGATGGACTCTTCTTTCCCTTCATCTGAAGCACGACACTTTTGGTGAAAAATGAACGGTTTATGTCTATTTAATAATAGCCAAAAGATCTAGGTAGTCCGAATAACTGGTGTTTATTTCATCCCGATAATTAATGAGTTGGATCGGGCTTCTTAACTTATTTCCCAAGAAATTCCATAGAATTCCAGAGGGCTCTAGGGAGTGTACAAATGGCGCATCCCCTCCATTTGTTCAAATTTTATCTTTTTAGATAGAGAAAATTACCTACTTTGGCCGGAATTTGTGTAAATTACCAATTTTGGCCTGGATCTTCTTTATTTTCTCATTCTTTTTCCCCAAGCACTCTAGATGATTCCAAGGGCTAGTGGTTCCATCTTGGGCCCACAAATCAAATCCCATGATTTTTATTTTATTTTTCCCAATTTATCGATTTATTCCCTTTTTATCCGAAAGTGGGACCCACACTTTGACTTTTGAACCGATTTTGCTTTTCTTAAATTTTCAAATATTTTCCCTTGATTATCCATACCAGGTGGCGCCTTCTTAACTTCTCAAAGTGGTCCCACACGTGTCTCATTCGATCCCCAAAGGCTCCTAACTAGTCCCTATCGGTCCCTTTTTTTACCAGTTAATCACTTGTAGGACCCGCATTTTGTGTTTGGGCCTCAGTATGGATAAAATCATCTCACTTTTCCTTCTCCCTCCTAGGTGGACGAACTTGATGACTTAAGGGGCAAAGATTTGACTATTTTTCCCCGCAATCATTACTTACTTTTTGTTTTTTAATCCCATAGTGACAAAAAGTCCTCGGGTAATTATTACGGTGACTTTTCATTCTTATCTCTTCAAAAACGCAGGAAATCCTAACCCAACCAGGAAATGTCATGTGCACACTTATTTTAGCACATTTTTGCTTAGCTAATCATCCCATACCTTAGGGCATAGCTAAATATCATTTTTACTGACTAATTAACACTGTATAAGTGTTTTTGTGCCCTTCTGTACTGACACTTTAATTTCTATGGCTCTTGAGCTATGGGTCAAAATATTCATGCAAAAGGGAGTGCAAAACGACTTAAAATATGTCAAGAAGGCACCTAAAAATATCCCAAATCAAATGACCAAAGTGCCCTTGCAAAATATCCTTTTAACTTGGCTTATTTTGCAAGTTTTGTTGACTTTTCTCTCTCCTCCTTGTTTTGCACGAATTTGAAGATTATTTAAGAAGCTTTTTTGTCATCATTTCATATTAATTGCATGCACATGTGTCTCTTATAACAATTGACCAAAATGCCCTCCAAATATCTCCTTTCACATAGCTTCTTCCACAAGCTTTTTGACTTTTGCACCTATAATTATAAAGGGACACGTGTCATGCTTTTACTGGTCCAACACAACAGTATGTCATCATGACCTTACTTTATTAAAGTTACTTTATCGGTGTCTACTCGGGATCCTGCTCGGGTGTTACTCGGGATTGGGACATGAATGTCGAGACCCATCAAACGATGCCACATACTTTTGGTATTTTCTCAAAAACACAGGGCATACCGAACTACCCTAAAAATGTCGTATTCTTACTTATATCAGCATATTTTCACTTAACTATTTGCCCTATACCTTAGGACATAATTAAGTGGCATCTTTTCCAACTAAATTTATACATATGGGTATTCTGTGCCCCTTTTCCCATTGGCACTTTAATTCCACGGTTTATACAGATTAGGTCCACCGACTCGTATAACCAAGTTACTTAGTCCCTGAGAGGCTTCCTATCTCTCGTCATTCTTGGGATTCTTCCCGAACTAGGCTTAGTCATCCACCTACTTTAGGCTTGTTCTTAATTCTCAGGGTCCAAAATTCAGGATATTACACAAGGAGAGGAAAGGATTATCCAGCTGAGTCCTTGGTCCAGGAGGAAGAAGAAAGCATACATATTCAAAGATTCGAGGTAAGTGCTCAATTGGTGACTTGGTGGTTTTAACTTTGAGATTTCTACCCGGTGGTGATAACATGATGTTATAGTAGGATTTTGGTTTTTTTTAAGGTTTCCGTTGAGTCCAAAACAATATTTTTTGTTGGGGTTATCAATTTCAAACCTGAAAAACCCTAAGCCTTAAGAACAAAGCAATCTACCAACTATTGTGCTTTCTAGGCAAGAAAAGTCTAATTGAAGGATTTTAAATAGTAAATGAAGTCTTTTTGCTTTGAAATTTTACAGGGTTAAATTAGACATCCTGAGATTAATTTTGATATAATATTTTGTGAATTTTCAATTTTCCTACTAGGAGATATTTATTTTTGAAAATGACCCTAAAACCTGAACTCTTTCTCTGACCAGCAGCTTAGGTTTGAGGATAAGTAAAGGAAATGAACCCAGATGACCTTGGAAGTTATTTTTATTGTAAACTAGATATAATAAGGGTTCTATAGCCACTGGAATCACGTCAATCAGACATTTATTAAATTATCTTTGAATTTTTGAAGTTGGCATAATATTTCTAGAAATTCTGGGTATAAGTGAAAATCAAGATATTGGAAGTGGAATCTTTTTGAGTGATTAAAGGTATGGTATTTTTGGCTATATATAGGGTTACAACATGTATAGGATACTTTTCAAGCATTGAGGAAAGGATTCACTGATTCCAAGGAGAGCACCAGATAGTAACTGTTAACTCGCATGCTTTATGTTACTCTCGCATGTTTGTTTAACCATGATTGAGGATTTGGGTTGTAGTACCCAGTAGACTATGTGTTCTCAGGTTACTACTGAAGTCCAAGGTATGATAGGTAGGTAGTACCTATTGGACTGCGTGTCCTTAAGTTGCTGCTGAGGCCTGAGGCGTGTAGGGTAAGTAGTAGACTGTGTGTCCTTAGGTCACTATTGAGGCCCAAGGTATATGGGTTAGGTAGTACCAATTGGACTGCGTGTCCTTAGGTTACTACTGATGCCTAAGGTAGTTGGTTAGGGTTTGCAGCCCTGGCTACTGAGGCCTCTTAGTGCTATGGACATATGTTGAACAGGTGGTCATGCGGGTATGTGATACATGCCAGGTTTATTTTCGTGATTGTGGTTTGCATATCATGCATTGCATACATATAGCATATGAGTTTGACAGTTACTCTAGGGTTCAATTTTGAACTCCAGACCGTTTCAAAGATGCAGGTGTTTCCGGTTAAGCTAACTGGCAAACTTGAGGTAGGCTGGGAGTTAAGGATGAAGAAATAGGGAATGCCCTATCACTTTTTGTACTTTATATTTTTGGGATGACTGTAGTATTATCTTTAGATTGGTATTTAATGTTGGATAACTGTACCCTTAACCCTTCGGGGACTTATTTACTTTTGATTATTGTATGTTTACCAATACATTGCATTTGTCCAAACCGGCATCGTGCTCTGTTGTGTTCACTCTGATACATAATAAATGGATAATTAATAAAGGAGAGGTAATTAAATAAAAGGAATCTCTCTAACCCGCCACCTAAAAGGGTGAAGCCGTAGGGGTGTAATATTGTTGCTCAAGTAATTTGATTTTCTTCTTTGAAGCTATAAATTCTTTGGTAACCTTTTGAAACTTAGAATGTAACTCATTGTATTCGAGAGTAACTCATCATAAGTAGGTTCAAAATCATATACCTCTTCGTCATTTTCTGGTTGCTCTTCTTCTTCTGGAACCAAGCATACGTTTACAACTTCTTCTTCCTCACTTTCTTCATCCGAGGAACTATCTCCCCATATGGCGTATACGTATGCCTTTTTCTTGAGTGATTGAACTTCTTCTTCTTTTCTTTTTCTTTGCCCTTCACTGAGGACACTTGGATTTCATGTGACTAGGCTTCTCACATTTGTAAAAGATAATTTGATCTTTATCCTTAAACTCACATCTCGTTACTTGAGTTATCCTTCCGGGAAGCGATTTCGAACCCTTGGTCTTTCTAATAAAACTTCTTGAATTTTCGCATGAACATGTCCAACTGTTCATCTTCTTCTTCTTCTTCCTTGGGCTCCTTTTCCTTTACAAGCATTCAGAGCAATTCCTTTGTCTCTATTACTATTGATTTTGTCCAAGCCCTTCTTGAATTTCAATTTGCTTTCATATTCATATAGGCTTCCAAATAGAGCAGCAACTGATTGCATTGATTCTTTGCGGGCTTCTTTGATCGCTGTGACCTTGGCTTCCCAATCTTTCATCAGGACATTTGAGGATTTTCCTGACTTGAGAGTTTTGTTCGTATGTTTTAGCCAAAGCCGACAATTGGTTGATCAGATGGGTAAAGTGAAATTGAAATTCTGCAATGGACTCTCCGGTCTTCATTCAAAAAAGATCATACTCGGTCGTTAGCATGTTGATGTGATTTTCCTTTATGCCAGAGGTTCCTTCGTATGTTATTTCCAATGCTTTCCACATGTCCTTGGCACTAGACAGGTTACATATTCGAAAGTACTCCTTTTGACTGAGAGCACTTTGAAGCATCAGGATAGCTTTGCTATTGAGCAGTATCTTTCTTCTGTCATCGTCGTGAAATTCATCTTCAGATTTTGGAATGTGAATTCTAACTTTTGTCTTTATGGGAACATAATTCTCATTCTCTATCACTTGCCAAAGACCATACTCCATGGCTAACACAAACACTCTAATCTTTGCTTTCTAGAACAAATAGTGTTCGCCATTGAAGCCGAGTGGTTGGTTGACTGAGGCACCGTCAGGTAATATTCCTTCCATGATCTTTCTCGGGATGCGAAGCCCAATAGAGAATACTAGCTCTAATACCAAATGAAGAATATAATATTACCTAGAGGGGGTGAATAGGGGATTTTGAAAACCTTTTCTAAATTGAACAACGAACAATAAAATAGAGAGACAGAGAGAGAAAGGACACACTGAGAATTTATACTGGTTTGGTCTAACTCCTCGACCTACGACAAGTCCCCAAACACTTTGGGATTTTCACTAACTTTCAATCAAAGATACAATTACATACTTCGTACTTGAGATGATCCTTTCAACACTAGGACTCACTCCCCCTTACAAGTCGTAATTGTACACCCACACTCAAGGTTCCATAACCTTGAGATTTGATAGATAAACAAGAAATCAAATAAGTGTTTAACTCCTCACGAGTAGATAAAAGATAATCACTGAAGTACAAAAATATCCGAAGATATTAAATGAAGTGAATGAAATAGTAGATTGAAATAATGTCAAATTAATTGCACAGAGTTTCGGTAGTTGGCGGAATTGAATATGATGATCTTTTATACTAATCTTCCATTATTGGCGTTGTGAAGCTTTGAATATAGCCATTGTGTCTCTTCGAATTTCCATTAGGCACAAGTGAATTTTGTTGGGTACAGTCAATCGTTGCTTCATTAACTCATTCACTACTACAAAACAGGGATACGGAGTCCTATTTTTTGTACTTTTGAAGTCCTTTTCCGAGGGGACGTCTATCTGGGAGGCGCCATAGGGAAAACTTAAGGAGTCCTATTTTATAATTAGACACCTAACATAAGGAGTCCTATTTTAAAATTAGACGTCCTTTTGTGTTTTTTTTTTTTTAAAAAAGAACCCCGAACCTGCTTAGGTTCGGGATGTAGGCAACTTGCTACCAAGAAGAACCGACAACCAGATAAGAAGAAGACAGATTACCAGAAGCAACAATCGACTACACAAAATCAGAAACTTAAATCAATAATATCAATGCTTGACGGCTTGAAATTTCAAAATGAAAAAAAGGCAAATCGAACTAAAAACTATTAATAATATTAGATCTACTGAGACACAAAATCGAAACTTTAATCGATCTACACACACAAAATCGGAGAAGGGAGGTCGACGGAATAGACACCCGCACGGAGGGCTAGAACCATGAAGATTTCAAAATAAAGGAAAATCCAAGTTGCACTTAACCCCGATCTGGTAATGCCGCACCTTGTCGTCGACGGATCTCGTCAACCGTCGAAGCTATTGCAACCCAAATCGTAGATGCGCAACCTAGAGACGTTGTCGCGCAAGGGATGGAGAGGGAGGTCGCCACCGCCGCCGCCGTCGTCTCCGGTGGCGTGGTGGGTCATGAACGCTACAGATCTGAAAGAAAATGAAAAGTGAAATGATAATGGGAGTGAAAGGTTCACGATGCGCGGGATATGAAAAAATGAAGAACTTTTGATGCGGGATGTGAAAAAGGTGGATTATTTAACTTAGAGCATAACTTTTGGAGTCTAAGTTTATTAATTAGACTCCAAAAGTTATGTTTTGGAGTCTAAGTTTTAAACTTAGAATCCAAAAGTGTCTCTCGCGGGCCCCACACAACCCCCGCTAACGTGATCCCCTATTTACGACATGACCTTCTTTTTTTTGATTGCATGCGACATGACCTTTGGAGTCTAAGTCTAAAACTTAGACTCCAAAAGGCATGCCTTTTAAATAATTTTAGCTCACCAACTTCCATAAAAACAATTTAACATGTAACTAATACTATCTCGATCCTAATTATAAGACCTAGTTGACTTTTTTTGAAGAGATTAAGGAAGCTAAATAAGTTACTTAATCATTTCATTTGTTATATATCCTTAGATTATATATTAGTTTATTAATCAATCTAATTAGTTTGGAGAAAAAAAAATAAAAATAAAAATACTCTAAAGTAATTTAATTAGCTTCCTTAATCTCTCCAAAAAAAGTCAACTAGATCTTATAATTAGGACCTTTGGAGGGAGTATTATTTATCCAATGCATTGCATGGAATTATGAAAATGAAAATCTAATCTAATCTACTACGTACTTTGCATATTTCATGTATATATACAGCGAAATAACACTCTTGGCCATCTATAATGAAACAAAACAGGCCCAACATGAAACCAAACAAAGCAACCGCGTAATGACACTTGGCAAGGCAAGCGATCGCCCAAAACTCTAATGACAATCTGAATATAACTCATACGGTTTATGACATATATATAAGTCAAGTTAAAACTAACAAGAAGAAAAAATCAGGTTGTCGGTGATTAAACCTATAAAACCAACCGCACCCCTTTTGTGAGTGCGAGTGTGACAGACACTACTTGCCTATATTTTAACTTATAAAAACTGAGAACTTTGTATTTATCGGTTTTACTTTAAATTTATACAGCAAAGGTTCTTATATATACACATAGTATGAAATGTGTGTGTGTGTGTAATACATAAATTTAATTCACAGGTCTTTATAGTTTACCTCAATTGTGAATTAGGTTCCTATATAGTGAATTTTATCTGAATTAGATCCTTATTATTTGATTTGATAATTTTAATTTATAGCTTTTATAAAATTTTATTTAAAGAAATCCATGGTTGCAAATTGAGTTTCGTTATTGATATCTCCTTCTAAAATATACTTTGGGACTTGATAAGGAGATTAACTATAACTATGTTTCTATTTGAACTTTTGTAATTTCTAACTGAAATTCCGGCTTATATCTGTGTATATATATTTCCGGCTATTTTCGGTTCTTTCCAAGTCAATGTCTATAACCAAAATTGATCTCCTTACAATGTCCTAAATTGTCACTTTTAATTTCCTATTTTATATCTCAATTTGTTTAAGATAAAGATCTCAAAATATATTCAAAAATCAATTATAGATATATTAATTTAAAATCAGAGTTGTCTTAGAATCCAAACAAGTCTGTGGATGATTTGTAAAAATCTGTGTAAGTACTCTCTAAGCGGGAAGTATGTCCGCCCTGGTGAGCCCCAAGATCCAATTTAGCTAAACTTTGTTGTTATAAAAAAAGTTTAGGTGTAAATTTATCCATAAAGTATTTTGCATGGACATCTGACCCTGTAATTTTTTTGGATACAAAAGTACACATGACCATTAAGTTAATCAATGTTAACCGTTTAACAAATATATAGGTCAAAAAATTGGGTCCAAAATACATATAATGTTCCCAAAATTTTGCATTAATGTCACGGCCTTAGGAAACTTCCTATGTATATTTTCACCATTTTAAAAACTTCATGTGTGCATATTTTTGTACCTTTTTTAGTTGATATTTTTGCTACACGGTGAATGTTGGTTAACTTAATGGTCATGACATGTTTGCACTATTTTTAAAATTTTATGTGTAATTTTGCACCCATATAAAGTTTCTAGTCTGGTGTCCTCGATGAAATAATTCATTGGTAGATTTACTACATCTTAACCCTGAAAGAATATAAGAGTCTCATGCGAGTTAGGGGAGGTGTCATTTCTAGATGAAATAAATATGGACTTTAAAATTTTTTTTTTTTTTGTTGTTGGGGGGGGGGGGGATGGATCGAGTCAAGGCCGGTGCCATTTATTAAATATGTTTTCATTTTTTAACATGAATAGGTTGGAAGGCAAGGCTTTTCTACCAAGAGAGGATTCTATCGTCCAATAGCAAGTGACAATTATTAATTTTTATTTTTTTTGGGCCCGAGGTAAACTCACCATGTGGAACTTTGAATGCCTTCGGAAGATTGGTTTTTAAATCATTTTTAAATTATAAATATTTAGAATATTTATATGATAGAGACTTTATAACAACAGACAACTGTGGAGAGAAAACCAAAGAGAGAGACCGGCTATTCTTTTTTTTTTTTTTTTTTTTTTTAAAACAAGGAGCTAAATTATGCCTAACTCTGTTAAATTTTATATGATGCGTACAGAAGATTTCAACTTTTTGAAACTTTATAATGACCTCCCATAAATTTTTTTTTTTTTAAATTACTTACTTACACATAAAACTTAAATTTTAAGGAATTATATATCCATATAATAACTCAGTTTAAGGTTACGTTATATGCAAATAAAGATAACGATTAATGGTGTATATAATTGATAGTTGAGAGTTACCCTTATAAACTTAAAAGCTTAGGAGATTCACTATTAAGTTTTAAACAAAGTTTAGGGGAATTTTTCGTAGTTTAACCGAAAGAATAACTGTTGATGACATTCAGATTAATCATTCATCAGAAGTCTAAGCTTTACAAGATAAGTATGTTTAAATAGCGGGAATTTGAGTACATTATAATATATTGGAACCAACTTTATTCAATGTTGTGTAAATCTATTATGAATGCATGTGCTTGGCTGCTAGCTTGACTTCTTATAATTATGCTAAATTTGCCTTACTGCAATATATAATGAATCATTCCTTTTAATTCAAGTTATTGCAGAGCCCCATTACAAGTCAAAACCTTTACCCGCCAATTTTGAATTATATTTGTTTATGGTTTTAATTGAGAACAATTAATAGAAGTAAAGGAAAACTCAATAATATTTTTATTTTATTTCAGAATTTTTTAATGGAAAGGGACGACTTAGACTTCGATCATATTTTATTATAATTAGGGTAGGCCATATATATGCTTTGTATATAGCCTAAAATGAATTACGTACGCACTCTTCGCAACTTAATAAAAGGTTTTCCTCACTATTTTACATGTTGATGAATATTATATTTTCTTATTCTTTCAACTTCAATTTCTTGCCTTGTTGGATCTTAAATAAAGCAATTGAGTTTAATTAATATATATTTATTCAAATATAAATTTAATAAAAGAAATTCTAATTCAATAAATTTTCATTTTCAAAAAAAAAAAAAAAAAAAAAAAAATTGATGTGTAATTAACAAATTGAATCCGGCACTCCTTTTGCCATTCCAAACTAATATATTTTTGAATCTATTAGCCTATATTTGTTCGGAAAACAAAGTAAAGCTATGAAAGCAACTCCACCATTAGGTAAACGTATATACTGTTCAAATTATTGAAGATTATCAGAATGACTGGTCAGTGATAATTAAAAATGATATCCACAATAATCTAATAAATATCATGACATATATCTTTACTTGTATATATATTAAACATAGAAAAAAGTCTCGTCTCACATCGATAGATACATACATACATACATACATACAAACATATGCCCACACATATATAATTGATTAGCTTGTATAATTGATTAGCTGGGAACATCTATACATATACAAACACAGACACGCCCAGACACACAGAGCCAAGCTTTTTATTGTTCATTTAATTGAGAGATATGAGCATGGAAAGGTTGGATGAGACGCTTGTGTCAAGCTGGTATAATGATCGTTCCTCCGTGCCACCATTGTACATACAACCACTGGAATGCCGACCGGGGAATCTTGTTGCCGCTTCCGGCAAGATAATTCCGGTGGTAGATCTTGGAGGACAGGATCGAGCTGAGATTGTGAAACATGTTTTGAAAGCTTCCGAGGAGTACGGATTTTTCCAGGTTTCCTGACCTTTTGCCTCCCACATACACATCTCCAGAGTTCATTTTGCATATTTATTTATTGTCATTTACATACTTTTTATGACGCATTTTTTTCTTTAAGTAAAATTAAAGTCATTATTGAATTGACTTTAGATTATGGTTTGATCTTGTTCATAATAACCTACCCAAATTTTCCTTAAAAAGTTAAATCGAACAAAATTTTTCTTTACTTTCTTTTCTTGAAATTTAGCAAATACTTAATTGCCTCTATGTTTAAAATTGATATACAGAAAAATCCTCCAAAAATAGAAAAAGGGTTTGTGTAGATTGTTAAAATATATGAATAGTTGTCTAATTTAACAAAATTAAAAAAACATCGTAATTACTTTAAAAGAAGTACACCAGATTTCCATATGATTTTTATAAAATTCATGGAAATTCAAATTTCTTACCAACAAAAATTGAAGTACTTAATATACAAGTTTTTTTAAAAAAAAAAAAATAAATAAATAATGTGACATGAGTATGGTAACAATTTGCCCCTCATCAAGTGCTTGACATTTCAGAAATCAAGTAGTATTTATAGTCCATACATTAATCAACATCAGTAATAGCTAGTAGTAGAAGAAGCACCAAGAAAGTTGGGCTAGCCAATAAGGATTATTGCTATGAGCTATAAGATTTCTATTCATATGAATCTGTAGGAGGGTAATTTTGTCACTTTCCATGATATCAGTTAAAGTGGAGGAATGCCCAAAAGAAAAGGGTTCATATTCAAATCTGACCCTTTTTCTTTTGGGCATTTCCTCATGTGACCGATCTCATGAAAGAGACATAATTGTCCTCCGGGTTAATATCATATTCTGATTTTGGTAAGACTTTAGCAAGTAGCTTCATTTTTTCTACCCATATCAACTGATTGAGGTATAGGTGGTGAACCATGGAATTTCGAAGGATTTGATGGAAGAAACAGTGAACATTTACAAGGAATTTCATGGCTTGTCTGGGAAAGAGAAAGTAGAGGAATGTTCTAAGGACCCAAAAGGAAGGTGTAAATTGTACACAAGCAGCCACAATGCGAATAGAGACGCAGTTAGGTATTGGAAGGACTCGTTGACTCACCCTTGTCCTCCTAACGGAGATTTCATTCACTATTGGCCTAAAAAACCAACCAAATACAGGTAATTGTCCTTGAGGAAGTTTTTTATATGTTCATTTGACTTTGATTACATTAAAAGAAAGTAGTCATGGATTATGTTATATATCATCAGAAAGTGATGAAGTTAAATTGATCTTCCCCAATGGGATAGTATTGTTGCAAAATTTATTGCTCAAAGATATCTAAAGACGTAGGCCCTTAAGTAGGTGCAATTCTTTCTTCTTCTTTTTTAATTGTATCCAAGATATATATCTTCAATTATGTACAAATGTTTTATGTTGTGCATATCGTTGAAGATAGGTTGCAGCTAGGTCTTCACATAAAAGTTAGATACCTTTGTACAATAAATTTTGTTATAGGCAAATTTTTAGCAATTTTCAAAAAAAGAAAAAAGAAAAAGAAAATTAAACTCATACAGCATTATAATAATTCAGAAAGTATATACTATTACCTCGTCACCCTTTAGTTTTTTTTTTGTCTTTTTTTTTTTTTTTTTTTTTTTTTTTTTGGGTTTAGTTGACCTCCCATATCATTAGATAAATGTTGCATATATCATTCGGCAAAGGTATACATTGAGTTCTCTAACTTTATATAAGGTTTCAGATTTGTCCTTTAACTTTAAAAATTATATTTTTAGTCCTTTAACCTAACACTATTAATCTTTATATGTTAGCATTTGGTATTGTTTTATCAACATTAAAATTTCGATATAAGCATTTTTTTTCCTAAAATAAACCACCAGAAGGGATAATGGATTGAAAAGATATTTATAAAGTTAAGGAACCAAACTAAAACCTTGTATCGAGTTAAAAGACAAAATATATTTTTGCCTTATAGATAATAATCAAACGTCAATGAAAACTTTTTCTAATTTCCTTTTATTCAATACTTGTATAAACCACCATGATTTGTTTCGGTTTTGTTCAGTGAGGTGGTGGGGAAATACACACGAGAACTGAGAACTCTGGGACTGAATATTTTGGAGCTGCTCTGTGAAGGGTTAGGACTAAAGCCTGGTTATTTTAATGGCGATCTTTCTGAAAATCCAGAGATATTGGTTCATCACTATCCTCCTTGCCCTGACCCAAGTTTAACGCTTGGTTTGGCAAAGCACAGAGACCCTACACTCATAACCATTCTGCTTCAAGAGCAACATGTTGAAGGACTACAAGTCCTCAAGGATGGACAATGGATTGGAGTTGAACCTATACCTAATGCCTTTGTAGTTAACATAGGGCTTATCTTACAGGTAACTACATAAATTTCATCAAAATCAGTATTATTAATTGCATATTGCTTAGTTTTGTTGCCAACTGATGATAATGTACTCCCTCTACTCCTTTTTATAAGAGAATTTTTTAGCGTTCTGTCGGGTCCTATTTATTAAAATTTTCCTTTTATACCCTCATTAAAAAGAAGTATTTATTAATTTGATCAATTATTAAAAGCCGCCAACCAATTATTAAATGAGGGTATTTTTTCGAAGAAAAAATTACTTTTTAAACATCTTTATTTATTTACTAATCCAATCAACTTTAACTACATTTTTTATTTTATGCTTGAAAATTTGTTATTCATCTCTTATAAAAGGAATTAGAGGGAGTATCTTGCTGGTATCTGTACTGGTTTTTGC
Organism: Acacia acuminata; assembly: GCA_019022655.1. Taxonomy (NCBI): domain Eukaryota; kingdom Viridiplantae; phylum Streptophyta; class Magnoliopsida; order Fabales; family Fabaceae; genus Acacia; species Acacia acuminata. The sequence goes on along the minus strand of JAFJYI010000463.1, from coordinate 121,675 downwards.
TGGAGTGATGTATTTCATAATTATTCTAATTGTTGTTGTCATGCTATAATTGCCATTGACGTAATGAATTCTGAACAAACAGGGAAATAATGGTTTTCTTAAGATAAACGATTATGTCAATTACTGTAAATAATACTCTATCTTATCGTTAATATAGGAGATAGATAACTAACGTGTAGAGATTAAGAAAATTAGATATATTAGTTATTTGTAAGAAAATATATTGGTTTCTCGAAAATATCCCCTTTAATGATTGGTATTGTTGCTACTCATTGAAGAAAACTACTTTAACATGAGCAATCAACAAGATAGTTTCCAGAAAATTATAAATTTATAAAATAAAGGGATAGAGGTCTTATGTTTAGGATCAAATCCAACCTTATAACTTGCTCATATTAGGGACCTGAGAGAGCATAAGCATACCACCAATAAATAAATAGTGAATTAGCAATGGAATTTAGTAACAGCATTCGATAATTTTGTCGTAAAATTGACTGTCACCAATTGATCACGGATGAAACTGAATTCTATTTTTTTTAAATTACGTGGCTGCTGTTTTTTTAAGTAATGATTCATTGTATAGTTACCCTATGGTCATGAACCAGTAAGCTTATAGCATGTCTGACATTTGCGGCGAAGCTAGAAGCTCCCAACAGTTTCTACTTTAATTAAAATAAACTTTTCGTTCAGTCTTTTTTAATTAGCTCAATTGCTTGATTCACTGAAACAGATGATCAGTAATGGAAGGCTCATTGGTGCTGAACACAGAGTTGTGACGAATTCAAGCACTTCACGAACTAGTGTTTCCTATTTCATTTACCCTTCAAATGAAAGCATTATAGAACCTGCAAAAGTCTTAACCAATGGAAGCATCCAACCAACTTACAGATCCATGACATGTGCAGAGTTTCGAGGAAATTTCTTCAACAAAGGTCCCAAAGTTGAAGATGAATTGCACTCTTAATCAATAAATCTCATAATCAAAGTTAAAGTAGTAAAAAAAATAAGAGTAATGAAGCTGGCTCTTAGGGCTTTTATAAGTCCAAAAAAAATTATGGTGACTTACATGGTAATTGTTTTCTTTTTCATTGGTGGAAATGAGCGAAACAGAGTCCACATTTGGTGCTTATAATTATGTGATTAGTTATGTGCTTATACCTCTAATTAGAGGTATAAGCAATTTTTTTTTAAAATTTTTTTTTATATATTGTATTTATTTAGATTTAAATCATATCTTTAAGCTACGAGATGTTTTTTGCACCCAATATCTCAAATTAATTAATTTTTAGTTCTATTTGTGCATAACACGATTATTATGAAAAGTAATTAATTTGAGATAATGGCAAAAAATATCTCGAAAGATATGATTTAAATCTAAATAAATACAATATATAAAAAAATTTAAAAAAAATTGCTTATGCCTCTAATTAGAGGTATAAGCACATAATTATAAGCACCACATATGGACTCGAGCTAAACATGTAAAAATGTGATGAAAGTTGCTGTACTATATACGTTTTCAGTAAAATATAATACACTTTGTAGTGTTTGGTGTTGGTTAATTATTGAACCTAAACACTTTTGTCACATCCTCATTTTATATATACCTTTAATTTCTTCGCAGTGGGAACCAATAACAAGAATCTTAGAAGTCGATTTAGGTTAATAAAGAACCAAATCTTAATTTCTAAATTTAGCTTTCCTTACTATTCTTGTAGTATTTTCATTTTTCTCATGTAAGTAAATTTTAATAGTCATCACTAATTTTTAAGAAAATTGTATTACGTTGGTTTAAGTCTCTATTATTAAATGCTGGCAACCAAAAAAAAAAAAAAAAAAAAAAAGTCTCTATATTTATACCTCTTTAAGTTCCCAATAAGGAAAACAAACTTTTCTAGCATTTGGAGGGTGTTGCAATATCATACTCCCTCCATTTTTTATTTAACCGAATCATGTGGATGAATTAGTTGGTTAAATACAATAAATATATAAAAATTGTAACTTTTTTTTTTTTTTTGCAAAAATATCCTTATATTCATTGGGAGAGGGAAGAGAATATTTGAGAAAATTATTATGATAAAGATGTTGTAGAAGAGAGAGAATAAAAAATTATTATAATAAAGAGAATTGTGAAAGAGATAGAATGTGTGGTGGAGAGATGCTTTAGGGATGTGATAATAAATGTATTGATATTAAAATGAGTAATTATATAGGGGTAAAATGGGAAACTAAAACATTGTAGACATTCTCTAAGGGGTAATTTAGTTTGACGAATTTGGAGGGGAGGGAAGGGGAAGAGAATTTCTTGTTAGTTCGATTTCAAAAAATTGAAGAAGTGGAGTTGTAAAAATTTAATGAAGATGATATGTAGATAAAAGAGTAATTAAAAAAAATCATTAAAATCTTTTGACCCCACTTCTCAAAAAAAAATTAATTCTAACTCAAAAAAAGCTTTTTCCTCCTCTCCCACACCCCCTCCAAATCTCTCATACCAAACAAACCTTAAATGTTTCTTATAAATATATACAAAGTATATGTGGTAGTTGTTTCTTATAAAAAGAAAAGGGTTAAGGTACAAATTGGCTAATAAAGTGTTACACTAGGAGCGTTCAAAGACAAAAAAGTTTTAAATGGACCATAACTACCAAAAAAGACAATTAAACAATGCAAAATATCACAATACCATTAGAATTAAAGTAACGACCGTTTAAAAAAGGGTTAAGTTTTGAATGGACCAAAAGTACCAATAAACAATTAAAATGGGTAACTAGTATAATCAATAATTAAAAATAGGTAACTACACAATGACGTTAAAATCAAGCTAACGGTCGTTTGGTATTAGGTTGATCTTCAATAGAGCTTGGTAGCTAAATTTTTAACACAAACAAATCAGAGAAAGCCCAAAGACATGGGACAATAGAAAACGAAAGAAGAAAACTAGATCTACTTGAAATTCACCGATGAAAGGTCAAATGTGAAGAGTAGGAACAAACTAGTATTGGTAGATATTGATTGAGTAGAGGACATCGGGTTAGAAACTACGACCCACTTGGAGTGCCCTCGCTTCTTGCTCCCTTGCTTGATGTGGAAGGAGAAGAGAACGAAGAGGAGATAGAGGTTCTTGAGTCACATGGAAAAGGCAGAGATCTAAGGCTAAGGGATAAGTATATATGAAGAACTAAATTTATGTCACCTTAACAGCTCACCTACCAACTGCACAATGTTCAATTTGCACCAAATAACCGTTAGCTTGATTTTAACGGCATTGTGTTAGTTACTGATTTTTAATTGTTGATTGTGTTAGTTACTCATTTTTAATTGTTGATTGGTACTTTCAGCCCTTTCAAAACTTATTTATGCTAGGTGCTTCTAGCGTAACACTTTGTTGACCAATTTGCACTAGAAAAGTAGAAGTAACGGTTGTTACTTTAGTTCTAACGGCTTTGTGATAGTTTGCATTATTTAATAATTTTTTTGGTAGTTATGGTCCACTTAAAACTTTTTTGTGATGGGTGCTTCTAACGTAACACTTTAATGAACAATCTACACCTTAACCCTTAAAACTTCATTAAGTCTCAAGAAAAATCTCAACATATATAACGATTCGGTTCAATATTCTCAATTAATAGTAGTTCCAACAAATATAATCAACTACTTCCTCTTATAATTTTCTTACATTCATTTCTATATATAATGTAGTCTAGCTAGTGTCTGAATTTATTCTTACTTTAGGCCTGATTAAAGAATTATTCCTCGTGATTTAGCGAAAAATCAGTATAATAGACAAGTTTATGGTACTAATAATTAAACATGACATGCTATAACTTTCCTTATTTCTTGCAAAAAATATACCCAATGTCGAAGGCCTCCTTTTTTTGGTTTAGCCTGATGGGCCATGTCCACTTCTTAGGCCCCGTTTGTTACACGGAAGATTTGAGGAAGGAAAGGAAAGGAATGGAAAGGAAAGGAAAGGAAAGGAAGATTAGGAGGGAACTTTAAAAATGTGAGCTGTTTGGTATACAAGGGAATGGAAGTTAGTTGAGGGAAGATGAAATGTTTGGTATGAAGAATTGGGGTTGTATAAGTGGGAAGATTAGGTGAAATTCCCAAATTGCCCTTAAATAAAAAACATTAAAAAAAAAGGTAATAACTGGCGGAAGGGTTTGTTAAGTACATGAACGAAGAGAGGAACGAACCCTAGAAGGAAATTGCAACGGTAAATTAAAGTAGATGGTGATGGGGTATGAAATTCCGACGACGAGTGTCTCCCTTGGTGGTGACAAGGACGACGTAGATGGAAGGAATAAGGTCCGTGGAAGCACGAAGCAATATTTAACGAGCTGCGGAAACGAGTATGGGAAGAGAAGCGGGTTAGATTAGCATGATGAACATTGAACCCTGGTAATGCTATATTTAACGAAGGTTGATTGGAAAAAATTAGTGCCGAACCCCGAGCGATGTAGGTGAAGTCATTTGAATGAAAAGGGGATTGTTGGGTTGGTGAAACAGAGGCAAGTGCGAAAATAGTTTAGGAAAATATGGCATTCCTTCATTTGACTATAATTAATCATCAAAATCAAACAGGGACATAACAATAACGAATGTTAGATCGATCGAAAAGGACAGAGGAAGTATGAAAAACTGCACTTGTGAGGATGAAGAAGGAGACATTAACAGTATACAATGTGCAAAATAGGGACATTGGTTCTTTGTCAAATGGGCGAGTTAAGTGAACCATATGTGAAGCATAGAACAACCAACATTTTGACATGATAGCTTCGAAATTTATAAAAATAATCTTCACCCAGGGCAATGTGTGGTAGAGGAATTAAAAATAAAGCACCCAACATTATGAAATGCTTTGCATAAGTAGGAAAGCGGAAAAAAAAACTTTTGCTATTGGACTTGTAAAATGCACCAAGAACCACAATCTTGAACCAACACAACACAGAAGCTTAATGCCAAGGCACAAAATGAAAATGAATGAATGAAATTGGCCTTCTCAAATGCTGCATACAAGTAAACAGAACCTTGGACATGACAGCAACATGAGGCAGTGTCAGATAAATGGACATAAATGATAGCATGTGAACTGACCATCATTGGCCTTCTCAAATGCTGTATGACAAATAATTGTGAAGTTTTTCAAAGGGTGCATGAGCCACCCAAAAATTGCATGGTCAGTAACATATACTAACCATCAGTGGTCGGATGGCGGAAAAAGCGGGGACGTTCGAACGTAAATAATAAGTTCGAACCAAAAAATCAAGTTCGAACTACATCACAAAGATAACAAATATAAATGTAAAGTTTATGACAAGGTGCATCGGGCACCCTAAAATTAGCTGCATAAAATCGACATGTTATGCGAGGAATTATAACATCATGAACTACACAAAATTATAATACACATTACAATAGATTAAACATAATTCAACCATTAAACATTAGTTCAGAATACAAAAGTGTAAGTTCGAACCAAACAAGAAAGTTCAAACTCCAACGAACAGCAAGTAAACCATCTCAGAATGTGAATCAAAGAAATCATAACAACAAAAAACTAGTCAATCAGTCTTTGGAGCATTACATGTAACTCTAAACAGACAATACACACAATTTCTGTCCCCTAGTTCTTTTCTTCTTTGATGGGGACCTCTTTGGAGCGGTGCGCCTAGGAGATGATGTCTGCGAACTAGGGAGGTTCACTGGGATGAACATTGGAGTAGCAGGCTGCGTACTTTGAGGACGAATTGGTGGTTCTTGTGCGAAGATATTGGGCAAATTCTCTGCTGCAAGGACGGGCTCGAAGGTCAAGCGGGAATGAACCTCAAAGGAACAACAACCATTATGTTCTTTGGAAGGGGCAAGAGGAGGGCTAACTGGTTCGGGTAGCGGGACAATTGCGATCCCGTGGTGATTGGATCCAAATCCTCACCTTCACCCACTTCTCCATCGGGTGGGGTGGCTCCGGAGAAATGGACACCTTTCTCTTCATCATCACCTGCGGTGTCTCCAACCCCATGGGTAGAATGATCGGCCCCTTCCTTCTCAACCTCTTCATCTCTCGCCTGCAAGGACACCCTCATGGTCATCACCGCTTCTTTCTCTTCTTCTTCATCTTTGATGCTTCTAGGCTCACCCTCATGGTCATGACCCGCTTCCTTCTCTTCCTGTTCATCTGTGATGCTTGCATGCTCACCCTCATGCTCATCACCCCCTTCATTCTCTGCCTGTTCATCTGTGATGCTTGCATGCCCACCCTCATGTTCATCATCCCCTTCCTTGTCACCTTCTTCATCGCTGCCTCCATCATTCTCGGCCTCAGAATCAATCTCATCATCCCCTTCCTTCTCTTGTTCCTCATCTCGCTGCGCCATCATCCTCGGCCTCGAATCAATCTCATCATCCCCTTCCTTCTCTTGTTCTTCATCTCTCGCCGCTCTTCATCCTCGACTCGAATCAATGTCGCATCCCCTGCATTCTCGTTGTTCTTCATCTCGCTCATCATCCTTGGCCTCGGAATCATGGTTATCATCCCTTTCATTCTCTTCGTCTTCATGTTCATCCTCTTCTTCTTCTTCCGTGCGCCATCATCGTCCGCCTCGAATCACTCTCACCATCCCCTTGCTTCTCTCCTTCTTCTTCACCGATGTTATCACCTTCTTCACTTCCTTTGTCACCATCCTCGGTTGGGAGCCCAATGGCGTGTCCCGAAGTGGACTTATGCTCATTCCCTCTGCTGGATGAAGGACCAGCCATGTCATGTTTTTTTGCCCTGAATTCAGCAAAGTCCTTCCAGTCAGTGCCATACACATATATGAAATCGCGAACGTCCTTCAAGTCAAATGCCATTGATGCCATGCGTGACTCCATCTCATTGAGGGTTGACTGTATGTGATCCTTCATCAACCCAATTTTTTCATCAACTATTTTGGCAAACATGGCTGCCACTTCGCAACGCCTCCCTCAAAGTTTTGGTTTTTTCTACTTGGACCAAATTGTAGGTGCAGCTCCCCTTTGCCTTCCCTTTCCTTCCTTGATGGGGCTCATTGGGTGATCTATAGGATGACCGCTTGGAAACAAGAGGGATTTACATTCTATGTAGAGCCTCGTCATCAAATTCCCGAGTCCAAATGGGGGCCTCACCTTCATGAAGATACCAAACCTTGTGCTTTTGTAATATGAGGGAAACAAGTGAAGGGAATGGCAGGTCAGAATTTTTCACCCCAAAAGTAGCAGCCTTCAGCATTGTGTCAACGATCCTCTTCCCCATCTGAAATGGCTTCCTCTTGATCATGCAACAAAGGATTTCTTTGTCCTCAAGGCTCATGCTTGTGTAGTGCTTGCCCTTGTTTACGAAGTTCTTGCTGTACAAATAATGTAGCACCCTATACTTATAGCTCAACTGCTTCGATCTGGTCAGAGAAGAAGCACCTTCGGTTGTCCCTCCCTCTAGCAATATCTTATCCATTTCCTCTACACTGAACTTTGTAGTTGTGGACTGTGGAACCTTAACCCCTAACCAATTAAGGATTTTCTTGTCACTCAATTCAATTGTTTGGCCCCTAACACGTGTGGACACACTTCCAGCTTCTAGATAATCTCGAGGTTAGAATAAAACACCTTCACAACCGAGTCACTATAAGGCAAACCCAACTCCAGGAGTCCCCTAAATGGTCTAAGCAATGCGTCTAGTCCAAAGGGATAATCGGTATCAAATGAGTCCATCCTAATCCTACTCATTTTACACTACGTACTTCTACCTACTAACCTCATGTCATAGTCCTCAAGTTGGGACTGATTGAAGTCGGCCTTAGAGTCAAGGATGATATTGGCCCTCTGTTGCACTTTCAACTTCCTATACAACTTGGACCTGACCTCATCAACATGCTCATTGTCGTCGTCATCCTCATTGGTGGCGGCAGAAGAATCTTCATCATCGGTTGTGTGTTGCCACTCTTTCTCATCCCCACTGGAATCGGCAATGTCAACCATTTTCCCCTTGCTCGTTTGGTAGTATCTCCCTTTCGTTTTTTCCCCTTTTGAGTAGTGTCGAGACGGAGTCACGATCATCACCCGTAGGGCCTTCCTCTTCCTAGACGCCGGAGTGTGGGTATTCTTCGTAATGCCCGTTTCTTCTTCCTCGCTTCTTTAGCATCAAGTTCTCTCTTCCACTTTGCTTCGCAAAACTCGTCATACGCTGTTGTCTTTGTCTTTCCTCGTCTCCGTCGACGACCCAACTCGACCGCACCTCCGTAGTGTTGCCTGTGCTTCCTATAAGCTACAACGTCTTCCATTGTAATTCGCAACTCGTTCAACCGGTTATCACTTTTCCTTGGTTTCCCCATTCCAAGCTGGTTCAAATGGCAAGAATGAGGAACAATGGGAAGACGACGCGTAACGTACTTGGGTGTGGGTTTGAAGGTCACGAAAGCCGAAAGGTCGCGGTTGAGAAAGGTGGAAACACAATGTGAAAGGGGTTTGGTTTGCCTTGGGAAGACGCAGGTGAACGATGGGAGAGGTGTGACAGTTTAGAACGAGTAATGGGCGACGCCGCTTTTGATCGACGTTCAACTGCTCCAAAAAGTAGTGGACGTGGGTATAAACCGCCATTGCATTAATGAACATGGAAAAAGACCCACGTCTGATCAATCAAGACCTTTTCCAGCATTTTTTTAATTAAAATTTTGGTAATATGTTTCCCTTCATAACTCCGTGATGTGGGTCGGGTCATTAAACATACTGATCCCATATTTTGCACAACTCGAATCAAAAGATACAATAGGTTCGAACGTAAATATGAAGTTCGAACTAACAAAAATTTCACAATGTTGAACAATATTAGGTTCGAACTTCAGCATTTGTTACGCGTTCGAACGTACATTAATTGAAAATGCCGATATGCATTTGTTACAAGAAGCAGTACAAAATGGAAAATGCTGATATGCATTTGTTACAAGAAGCGTGAAAATGAATGAAACCGCTATGCATTTGTTACAAGAAGCAGGTACAGTAAATGGACAAGGGCGAAACAGTAACATCCAATGGTCAACAGATAAAAAAGTTTCCATTTTCTGCATTCATCATAAGTGAGTACATCCCATGCACAGGCCAATTAATAGATGGCCTGCATCATAATACACTTACAACTTATAATTTGACAACAGGCTGCGCCACACAAAATTTAGGCCATGTCCAATTTTTCCTTAACCTATTTGAACATGGTCCAAAGTTTGTGCTAATGCAAAAACCCCGCCTATACAAAAGGACTGCGGCAAAGATATACAAAACGACTCATGCAAAGATATACAAAAGGCCCGTGCAAAGATATACAAAAGACAGTTAGTGTCCAAAACAAAGTGACACATCCGAATTACCACCGCCCAATACAGTACATCAAACACAAAAAGACCAGCTATGTACTCCGCACTATTAAACTACACAACTATGTAATCCCGATAATGCATCTTTACCGAGAAAGCAAGGTGCGGATCCATGATGGCTTAAACTCTGCGGTACCTTTAGAAATGAAGTCACCATTTTATCGAAGTTACAATCTTCATATGTGCAAGGTTTCTTTCATTCCAAGTCAAATCCTCAAGTTGCGTAGCTCCATGTACAAGTCATCTCCCGGGCGGGAGGTTCAAAGGTTGCCTTTCTTGGGGTGCCATCATATTTCCTAGCTTGTCAAATGCAAGAACAATGGTGTTCTCCAATTTTGTGATCGTATCTCGCAATGCCTCAACGATTACTTCAGCATTGTTCGCCTTGCGCTTCTTCCTTGGACCAACATTTGCATCAGATGGATTGACTTGAGTGGTGACAGTTTCATGGTTCGTTCCTGACAACTCACATTCATCAACATGTGGTGGTGTTTCTGGAAGTTCGTTATCTTCATGATTAATTTCTTCCTCCATTCCCCCGGCACTCTCCTTCCTCACCGTAGCCCCGTCCCCCGGCCCAAACCATGCACGCAGTCAAAGTTTGGTAAGGGTTTGGTTCTAAATTCCTTTGCCTTGGGATGAGCCCGCACTTTGAACAAGCAATATGTCGGTTTGGATATGGAAGTCATTTGTAATACATAATCAAAGTACAAGTTTCAACAAAAGTATGGTAGGATCTCATACCTTCAAATACTCATCCCATACCTCGGATCTGCGGTAACAAGGTTAGTCTCCGGTTCCAACCAAATCCTGAAGCATTGGGCCCATAAACAATGTCGTATGCTTGCTTGCCATAGACGCTTTAAGGTCTTCGCTAGAGGTGATGTGTGGAGTTGCTTTGATACCACAGCCCGGAAGCTTCGCTCAATCATCTTTTGCAACACATTTGCATAACCACCTTGAACCCACTATCTCCATCCACTTTTGGTCCAATCTCAAAGTCACAAGGCTATCTACCAATACCCGATCCTCCACTGCTGTCCACATCTTGATCCTCGTCCTGCTTCCCTGTTCAACTTGATCCATCTAAAACAAACACCGATTGAGGCAAAATATTGCGGTATACATGCTTTTCAAAGAACAACAAAAGCAAATATAGACTTAATTGAAATTCAGATTGACATAGGACATGGTTGTTGTTTTTAACATAAACAGACGGAATAAATTGTCCTTAAACCTAGCAATACTTGAGTACATTGTTATCAATTATCTCCAAGTGCCACAAAGGCAGCAAACATCTCATTTGCAACTTGTTCCCTGTAATTAGTCCACACTTCACTAGTTTCCATTGGAACTAAGGGCGGGTTGTCAATCGTTGTAGGTCCAATCGGTAAGGTGTCAATCTGCTCATCAAGGGGATCTTGAACATTCTCCCGACGAATGAGGTTATGGAGCAAACAACAAGCAACGATGTATCTATTTTGCAGCCTCACTGGATAAAAAGATGGGCTCCTCAATATTGCCCACCGTAACTTGAGTATGCCAAAGCACCTTTCTATTAGATTTCGTGCCGCCGAATGTCGCATGTTGAAACACTCATGCGCAGTTTGGGGTTGATGTCCTTGTCTCCAGTCATTAAGGTGGTACCTTTGACCTCTATAAGGAGCCAAAACCCCGGCAATTACTCGTACCCAAAGATCAACCAAGTAGTAGTTCCCCGCACAAAGATATACAAGTTAACAAACAATAGTGTAACTTAATTTAAACAACGTAATGCACGCTCACACCCGTACCTAGTGGCACTGTTAGTCCAAATGGTCTCCTTATAGCATCTCTCAACACTCTCCCATCCGCAGCTGACCCTTCCCACCCGGGCAAAACAAATATGAATTGCCCATCCGGTGTACATACCCCAAGGACATTAGTTGTAACCTCCCCTTTTCTATTTCGGTACCTCCCCTTGTGTTGTGCAGGGACTTGAACACGTATGTGCGTACCATCCAATGCACCAAGGCACCCCTGAAATGACCAAAACATTATCACCGTTAAGGTCAAACCATAGTGTCAATACTCTATTAAATTACTCAGACAATACCATAATGTACATACCTTGAACCACTTCCAACGATTATCATTTGAGTCCTCCGGAATTGGCTCGGTTTCTTCAAAAGCAATGATTGAAGTCTCGATGGTAGCATTGAGCACTAGTTTGAAGTATCTACTAATGGTTTCTCCCGACCTTCCAAACTCAAACCGTATGACTCACGTTCTTCACATGATGGGCCAATATGTGAAGGAACATAGCCACTTGCTCATCAACTAGCATATGTTTAGTTGCTCTCAATCCGCCGATTATGTCTAACATGTGACACAATTTATCAAACGTTGCACAGGTACATCCTAATTTGGTTGAAGCAAGTGGTGTCACTACTATATATCATCGCTCTCAAATTCGCTCTCTTGGCATGAAAATCTAATCTAAACGTCCTATCCGGTAAGTGCCTTGGTCTACTCGCTCCCACAAATAATGACTATCATCGTCACAACCAAGGTCTTCACTGCTATTAGCAAAGTTATGCAACCACCAACATTCCGATCATTTCACGTAAACGTGGCTCCATACCTACACAATTGTTCACCACACCAATATCTTTTTTATCATAATCTGCCTCTCCTCTTTACAAACTACCACAATTTAACATTATACATTCCTATCTTTCATGCCATGGGCTCAATTTACACCACTACTTACCACCCAACATCTCACTCACTGAATGAACGACACATGTCTGATGTTCGAACCGGGTGTCCGGTTCGAACGTAAATTGGAAGTTCAAACTTTTTCTATTTTCTTGTTTTCAATTCACCTTTAACAGCTTAACAAAACCCATTTTCCCTTTTCAGCAAACATACCATCACCACACAATCAACTTTAATATATAAACACACTTCACATCATTCATAAAAGGGATCATTAACAAAACAACAACACATTGTACAGAAACAAACAACATATTTCCTAGCAAGTACACCGTGTCTGTGTCTGGATATTGCTTCAAAATGCATTCCACTCGTGTGTGTCCCCCCTCCCCAAGCTCGAAGCAATAGGGCAACGAAAAGCTCACCCGCCCAAGCTGGAAGCAACAGGGCCACCAAAAGCCCAGCCCCCCAACCTCGGCAACAACAGGCGACGAACATTTCGGAAGCCTCCCCCCCCAACACCAAAGCTCGCAACACCGTAACGAATAGCTCGATCCATATAGATCTCACATTTAAAAATTGATTTCCAAATAATACGACCTCAAATGCAGCTCGGGTTCAACTTCTCCTTCGCCGAAAACCGACCACCGTAGATACAAGCTTCTTCACCGACACCTTTCGTCCAAATTTCGCGCCTTGCTCGTGCTTATGGGTACAGTCTTTTCAAAGGGCCTATTTGTCCGATATTTTCACCTTCCCGGGAAGATTTTCACCTTCCCGCCTATTTTGGATGGAATGAAGGTTCCAATGGTTGATGGAACTTTGGGCCTCGACGGATGTATACTCGACGGAAGATGGGGAAGCAAACACGTTTTTTTTGTTGGAAAGTTGTTATCTTCCCTTTCCATCGGCCCAATTCTTTCTAACAAACAAAGGCCTTATATCTTTCCTTCTAAGTGAAGGCACACCATAGCGGATAATTTTTTCAAACATTTGTGGGGAAGGACTGAAATTTCCAAAACATATGGGCCTTTTAATGTAATATTTCCTTGTACCTTTTCTTCATTGATTTGCAATTTCTAGAAATTCTAAGGACCTTTTCAATAATTTTTCTCAATCCTCAAAATATTAATTCTAACCCTCCGAATCTCAAATTTTCTTTTTAAACACCTACAATGCAATATTAAACACAAGGTAGAATCAAAAGTCCAAAAAATTATTTGCATGTATAATTAACAAATTATGATTATTTTGCCCCTAATTACACTGAATTAAATACAAATGTTCCTAACACAAATTAGTGATCAATTATGCAATAATCTCCCAAGACATTAAAATCCCCAAATTAATTATGAAAAAACTTATAAGAATATGGTTAAATCAAGAGATTACCTCAGTTTTCCTTCTCACTAATTTCTTCCTTCTATTCGGCCAATTAAAAAAAGAAAAATCCAAGATTCAATTGTTACATATATATATATGCAGCGAGTTTTAGCATAAAAATCAAAGAAACATCTTCCTCACGTTGTTTCTTGCTAAAATAAAATGAGAAAGATGGTTTTCATTATTATTTCATGAATAAGTATCCCTCACTTTCGTAGCTGACTATTAGCTATCTTAATTAAAATCGTGATGTGTAATGGTAAATTATATTGATAATATATATCATTTAACTGCAATACATAACGATTCAGTTAGAATTGGATATAATATTATGATTAAATTGACATTTATTTCAATCCAAATCTAAAAATATATTTTTTAATTATAACTAATAACTAATTTTAACAATATGCACTTTCTTTTTAAAATTTCTCAAAATTTTCAACTAACCTGATGCACTTCTCAGTTTTTCTTTATTAAATATATCTTATATATAGCGTGCGCACATACACATATGTGTGTGTTTGTGTCTGTATGTCTGCATATATGTATGTTGGAATTTGAACTCGCAACTCTTACTATAAGTTATAATGAGGGCTTTTTGTATACTCACTTTATAATTATTACTTCTACAATTCTTTGGTAAAGTCTTAATAGCAACTTGTGAACCTAATATAACATGGTTTGTCATTAATACGAGAATATTAATATTTCAAATTGTCTTTTCTAACTTTTTTGCCCATTTCTTTAGGTTTTAAAAGTCATGGATAAATAGGCCGCCTAGGGGACCATACAAGAATTCACAAATTAGTCTAACTTTACTCATCAGAAAAAGTTGGGATTCATGTATTGAAGAATATTTGTATCATTTGGTCCATTTCCTTTTCCCTAAAATGTCAATAATAACTCATAATTTGCTTACTTTATTTTCCATATATAATGTAGTCTAGCTAGTGTCTGAATATATTCTTACTTTAGGCCTGATTAAAGAATTATTCCTCGTGACTTAGCAATGACGAAAAATCAATATAAATAGACAAGTTTATAGTACTAATATTTATACATGACATGCTATAACTTTCCTTATTTCTATCTATATATACGTATTGTCGAAGGCCTCTCTGTTTTTGGTTTAGCCTGATAGGCCATCTCCACTTCTTATCTCCTTCCTTCTTTGTCAAGGCACACTACAAATAAAGTGTCGGCTCGTAACAGTTCATTTTTTATTGAAAATTAAAAATTGTTGAAATTTCCAAAACATCTGGGCACTTTTATGTAATATTTCCTTATACATTTTCTTCATTGATTTGCAATTTCCAGCAATTTGAGGGACCTTCTCAACAATTTTTAATTTTCCAGTCCTCAAAATATTAATTCTGACCCTACAAAATATCAAATTTTCTTCTTAAACACCAACAATACAAGATTGAACACAATGTAGCATTAAAAGTCTAATAAAACATTTGCATGAATAATTAACAAATTATGATCATTTTGCCTTTAATTACACTTAATTCAATACTAATGTTCCAAACAATAATTAGTACTTAATTATACAATAATGTCTCGGACAGTAAAAATCCCAAATTACTTATAAAAATATGGTTTAGTTAATGGATTACCTCAGTCATCCTTATCACCAATTTCTTCCTTCTATTGGGCCAAAAACAAAACATCCAAGATTCAATTGTTACATATATATATATATATATATATATATATATGCATCAAGTTTTAGCATAAAAATCAATGAAACGTTTCCTTCACGTTTTCTCTTGCTAAAGGAAAATGAGAAAGATGGTTTTCATTATCATTTCATGAATAAGTGTCCCTTACTTTCTTATACGTTGCGTAGCTGACTATTAGCTGTAAAACTCTAAAATCCCTATTTATGGTGAAATCCATATTTTGACAAACACTACATGTTTAATAGAGGAGAGTATGTTGTTTCTAAATTTTGAAAATTTGTTAACTATATTCTAGGCAATTTTCTCTTGGAAATTTAAAACAACCAAAGGCAAATCTTTAGGCCACATTTAAGGATCCTAAAATACAAATGATTATTATAATAAACTATGGTTCTTGAATAATCAAAAAGAGGAAGATAATGTTATGAAGATACTTAGAGATTTTAAGGATTGATTAGCAATAAAGTCTCCACTTAATAATGGTGTAAACCTTCATGATTAATTATGGTGCATAAAGCTTGATTTAATTAAACACTAAGTCTCCATGGTTAACTAACAAATACAATTAAGAGTTAATTAAACTTTGCTAATGACACTTAGGCTTTTATGAGGTCATCAAAGTGACATCACAAGGATGACATCACAAGAGCTCATGCTTAATGGTGTAGGGCCAAGATTTAATGTAATCAACACAAAATCCAATCTAATGGATAGGGTTCAAGATAAGAGGATAATATATTATTTAACAAAATTAAATAATTGCATAATTAAATATAGCACATGGGCTCATAAATGCAAAAATGGAGGAGGATAAATAGGAGAATTTAGTATAAAACTAAAAATAGGATAAAAACACTTGCACATGGGACCACTTTTGCAAAAATGCAAGGAGACAAGAGAGAGGGAGAGGGAGCACGGATGGGAGGGGGAAAATGAGAGGAAGAAAAAAGAGAAAAAGAGAGAGAAAGGGAAAGGAAGAAAGAGAGAGAGAGAGAGAGAGAGAGAGAGAGAGAGAGTGATTAAAATATAATATTTTTTTCCGCATATGTTGAATTTAATTTTGGAAACTAAGATAATTAGCTAAATCCAATGTAATTGTTTTTAACCAATGGGAAGCATTTGCTCACAAATTGAATCACCATAGAAGCACAAATTAATATTAGCCCTTGATAAGAAAAATTGATCCAAGGGATAAAATTCATAAGCTTTTGCTATAAATAGAGGCCTTGCCTCTCCTCATTCTTCACACCAAATCAACCACCAAGTGGTGATTTCTAAGAAGGAGGAAGGAGTTCAAGAGCTTCAAGAGGTAAGCTTGTCTTTAGTTTTTAGTTTTTAGTCTTTAGTTCTTATAGTTCTTAGTAGCTTTAGTAGAATTGTTAGTTTTAATCTAGGAAATAGGTAAAGTAATTTCCCATAATTGTTTTCAAGCCTTATTGCATCAAAAGATGCCTGACAAGGTGGAAACATGTTGGGGAGTGACTTCTAGGATTAATAAAACAAGTTAGAGTAAGATGGGAATTGTGGGGTGTTGCTGGGCAATGGGAGTCAGACAGTTAGATAGTGATATTATATATGCAAAATAATCTTCATAAATTCTGAAATAATTCATGAGTGTAGTAGACATGTATAGCTTTCCATTGATATAAAATATGCATCAATTAGAGGTCTGTAGAGGGAGATAAAAATTCTGGAAATAAGGCTACGTTTTTCTGAAAAATTCTGGGCAGAGGATGAACATCATCAAACTGGGAATGAATCACAAATTCTGGGTGTAAACCAATATTTTTTCTCAAAAATAGACATGCTGATATTTCCAATAAATTTTACGGATCCTCGTTTCTATTTTTCTAGAATTAATTATGATTTTTCAAAGTTAGACGAAAATCTGTCCAAAAATACTGTACCAGCGTTTTTCTACGAAATTTTGGAAATAAGTTGAAAAATAATCCCACCAAGACTAAAAATGTCATTATGGACAAAGATGTCTACTAGAATATTATTTGTGAATTAATAAATGCGATATTACCATTATAGGCTATACGTGATCATACACCGACGTACGAACGTACCGATATCACCAAACGAAGGTACGGACGCGTCTTCGTAACACCGACTCGATGCTTATTGTATGCATATATGTGATAGATGATTTCATAGACTAAGACTCGCCTTAGATCACTTTTTTATACATTCAGCTTTACACGGGTTATAGTCTTGATAACGCCGTAGGATTGTTTTCCTAGTCTTGAGGACACGACCGTACATCGTGGCAATCGGTTAGTGCAAACGTGGATGACTTTACATGTGTTGTGTGCTATGTATTGTTGATATGTTAATCTTGCATCTGCTGTGTGCTTATGTATTGATTACTCAGCCGTAATGTCATGAATATATGTCATACATATACCGTATTACTTAAGCATGAGGTTAACCGTTACCCGAGGTCCGATGGGCATTGGACCTCGGCTCTTATCAGAGCATCGAGTGTCGGAGGTCTAAAGGTCTTTGACAAGGGTAAGTAGCCCGCTTGAGGACCCGGCCGAAGTTTCTTCTTTGTTTTTGGACTGTAAAATATTTTGGAATTATTGGGATGAATGTACCACTACTATAAGAAACCATAGATGATATTTTGTAATTTACTCATCGATCTCGCTCTTTTGAATTGCTCCGATGCGCCACTTGATCAAATTATTTTGAAAACACTTTACAAAAATGGGGTGTTACATTAGCTATCTTAATTAAAATTGTGATGTGTAATGGTAAATTATATTGATAATATATATCATTTAACTGCAATACTTAACAGATTCAATTTGAATTGGATATAATATTACGATTAAATTTTATATTTATTTCAGTCCAAATCTAAAAATATTTTTTTAATCAAGACTAATAACTAATTTTAACAATATGCCCTCTCTTTTTAAAATTTCTCAAAATTTTCAACTAACCTGATGTGCTTCTCTCTTCTTTTTTTTTCTCATTAAATATATCTTATAGCACACGCGCCCATATGTTTGTGTGTCTATATATATATATATATATATAGACACACACACTCACAGAATTACATATATACATATACATATGTACACATATATGTATATACATATACATATATATATTGGAATTTAAACCCACAACTCGTACTAATTAAGTTATAATGAAGTCTTTTGTATACCTACTTTATAATTAGTACTTCTATATTCTTCAGTAAAGTCTTAATAGCAACTTGTTTACCTAATATAACAAGGCGTGTCATTAATATTAGAATATTAATATTTCAAAATGTTTTTTCTAACTTTTTTGCCCATTTCTTTAGGTTTTGAAAGTTATGTATAAATAGGCCGCCAGGGGGCCATACAAGAATTCACAAATTAGTCTAACTTTAGTCATCAGAAAAAGTTGGGATTCAAGTATTGAAGAATATTTTTATCATTTGGTCCTTTTCCTTTTCCCTCAAATGTCAATGATGACTTATAATTTACTTACTTTTATTTCTATATATAATGTAGTCTAGCTAGTGTCCTAAAATATTCTTACTTTAGGCCTCATTAAAGAATTATTCCTCGTGACTTAGCAATGAAAAATCAGTATAACTAGACAAGTTTATAGTACTAATAATTATACATGACATGCTATAACTTTCCTTATTTCTAGCCATATACCTATTGTCAAAGGCCTCTCTGTTTTTGGTTTAGCCTGATGGGTCATGTCCACTTCTTATCTCTTTCCTTCTCAGTGAAGGCACACTACAAAAGAAGTGTTATTCGTATAGGATAATTTTGTGAAACATTTGTTAGGAAGGACTGAAATTTCCAAAACATCTAGGCACTTTTATGTAATATTTCCTTGTACCTTTTCTTCAATAATTTGAAATTTCCAGAAATTCTAAGAACCTTTTCAATAATTTTTCCCAGTCCTCAAAATATTAATTCCGACCCTCCAAAATCTCAAATTTTCTTCTTAAATACATATAATGCAAGATTGAACACAATATAACATCAAAAGTCCGGAAATCATTTGCATGAATAATTAACAAATTATGACCATTTTGCCCCTAATTACACCAAAATTCAATACAAATGTCCCTAACACAAATTAATGCTTAATCATGTAATAATGTCCCAAGATATTAAAATTTCAAATTAAATATGAAAGAGCTTGTAAAAATATGTTTCAATTAAGAGATTACCTCAGTCTTCCTTATCACTAATTTCTTCCTTCTATTGGGCCAACAAAAAAATCCAAGATTCAATTGTTATATATATATATGTGTGTGTGTGGCAAATTTTAGCATAAAAATCAAATAAACATTTCCCTCACCTTGTCTCTTGCTAAAACAAAATGAGAAAGATGGTTTTCATTATTATTTCATGAATAAGTGTCCCTTAGTTTCTTATACGTTGCGAAGCTGACTATTAGCTATCTTAATTAAAATTGTGATGTGTAATGGTAAATTATATTGATAATATATATCATTTAGCTGCAATACTTAACGATTCAGTTTGAATTGGATATAATATTATGATTAAATCTTATATTTATTTCAGTCCAAATCTATTTTTTTTTAAATTAAAATGATTAACTAATTTTAACAATATGCCCTCTCTTTTTAAAATTTCTCAAAATTTTCAACTAACACGATGTACTTCTCAGTTTTCTTTCTAAATATCTCTTATAGCACACGTGCCCATATATACATATGTGTGTGTGTGTGTGTAGTGTGTGTGTGTGTGTATATGTGTGTGTGTCTGTACGTATGAATTTGAGCTCAAGTTATAGTGAGGGCTTTTGTATACTTACTTTCTAATTATTACTTCTAGAATTCTTTGGTAAAGTCTTAATAGCAACTTGTGAACCTATTATAACATAGCGTATCATTAATATAAGAATATTAATATTTCAAATTGTTTTTCTCTAACTTTTTTGCCCATTTCTTTAGGTTTTGAAAGTTATGTATAAATAGGCCGCTAGGGGCCCATACAAGAATTCACAAATTAGTCTAACTTTAGTCATCATCAGAAAAAGTTGAGATTCATGTATAGAAGAATATTGTTATCATTTGGTCCTTTTCCATTTCCCTCAAATGTCAGTGATCACTTATAATTTACTTACTTTCTTTCCTATATATAATGTAGTCTAGCTAGTGTCTGAATATATTCTTACCTTAGGCCTGATTAAAGAATTATTCTTCGGGACTTAGCAATGAAAAATCAGTATAAATAGACAAGTTTATAGTACTATTAATTATACATGACATGCTATAACTTTCCTTATTTCTAGCCCTATACCTATTATCAAAGGCCTCTCTTTTTTTGGTTTAGCCTGATAGGCCATGTCCACTTCTTTTCTTTTTCCTTCTCTGTGAAGGCACACTACAAAGAAGTGTTGGTTCGTAGCGGAAATTTTTTTAAAACATTTTTAGGGAAGGACTGAAATTTCAAAAACTTCTAGGCTCTTTTATGTAATATTTCCTTATACCTTTTCATCATTGATTTGCAATTTTCAGAAATTCTAAGGACATTTTCAATAACTTTTCCTAGTCCTCGACACTCCAAATCTCAAATTTTCTTTTTAAACACCTACAATTCAATATTGAACACAAGGTAACATCAAAAGGCCAAAAAATCATTTGCAAGAATACTTAACAAATTCTGACTATTTTGCCCCTAATTACACTTAATTCAATAACACAAATTAGTGTTTAATCATGTAACAATGTCGCAAGATATTAAAAATCCCAAATTAATTATGAAAAAGATTATAAAAATATGCTTCAATAAAGAGATTAGCTCAGTCTTCCTTATCACTAATTTCTTCCTTCTATTGGGCCAACAAAAAAACAATCCAAGATTTAATTGTCAACTATGCGGCAAGTTTTAGCAAAAAATCAAAGAAAAATTTCCCTCACGTTTCCTCTTGCTAAGACAAATTGAGAAAGATGGGTTTCATTATTATTTCATGAATAAGTGTCCCTTACTTTCTTATACGTGCGTAGCTGACTATTGGCGATCTTAATTAAAATTGTGATGTGTAATGGTAAATTATATTGATAATATATATCATTTAACTGCAATACTAAACGATTCAGTTTGAATTGGATATAATATTATGATTAAATTTTGGATTTATTTCAGTCCAAATCAAAAAATATTTTTTATATATATTAAAACAAAAACCTAATTTTAACAATATGCCCTTTCTTTTTAAAATTTCTTAAAATTTTCAACTAACATGATGTACTTCTCAGAGGGCCATACAAGAATTCAAAAATTAGTCTAGCTTTAGTCCTCAGAAAAAGTTGGGATTCATGTATAGAAGAATATTTTTATCATTTCGTCTTTTTCCTTTTCCCTCAAATGTCAGTGATCACTTATAATTTACTTACTTTCTTTTCTATATATAATGTAGTCTAGCTAGTGTCTGAATTTTCTTACTTTAGGCCTGATTAAAGAATTATTCCTCGTGACTTAGCAATGAAAAATCAGTATAAATAGACAAGTTTATAGTACTAATAATTATACGTAACATGCTATAACTTTCCTTATTTCTAGCCCTATACCTATTGTCAAAGGCCTCTCTGGTTTTGGTTTAACCTGATAGGCCATGTCCACTTCTTATCTCTTTCCTTCTCAGTGAAGGCACACTACAAAAGAAGTGTTGATTCGTAGTGGAAATTTTTAGAAACATTTATAGGGAGGGACTGAAATTGCCAAAACTTCTGGGCACTTTTATGTAATATATACTTGTACCTTTTCTTCATTGATTTGCAATTTTCAGAAATTCTAAGGACCTTTTCAATAACTACTTTTCCCAGTCTTCTTAAGTTATGTGGTTTCAAGCCTTCTTGTTGTGTGTTTTAGCTTGTTGATTGGTTTGTGGTGGCTTCCCTTTGTCTTTTTGTGATTTTCGTGAGCCCTAAATGTAAGGGGAGGTGTTGCACAAATTTTTTTAAAAAGGGGTTAAAGTGTGATTAAAGGTTTAAAAATTTCATTCATGTATTTAGTAGTGGTTAGTTAACCGCTACATATGCGAATTCTTTCATATTGTAGCGGTTAGAAAATCATTACAAATGCTTAACACACAATGTCATCCCGCCTCATCTCGTAGCGACTTAAGATGAAATCTAAGCTTTGCCTATTTTAACTTTGATTTTCTCAACCAACTCCGAGACCATTCACTACAAAAAAAAAAAAAAAAAGAAAAAAAAAAAAAAGACCATTCGTAGCGGTTAAAATGACATATTTGTAGCAGCTTTAGGCGCTACTAATGACATTTGTAGCAGATTATACAAACTTCTACAAAATACACCATTGCAAGCTGATTTGTAACAGTTAACAAAAACCGCTATTACATATACCTTGACTACTATCGTATCTATAGCGGTTTCAAATGACCGCCATTATATGAGGTCGCGACGTCTTGTTTGAGACATTAGTCACGGTTAACAAACCGCTACAAATTGAAATTGACTAGACCTATAACAGTTATATAACCGCTACTAATTATATTAAAAAGTTGTGCCAAACTTTCAAAATATTTTGTAGCGGTTAATTAACCACTACAAAATATTCCCACCATTTTTTGGAAAAAGGTTTTTCCACTAGTTTTAATTATTTTTAATATTTGTAGCAAAGTGGTTAACTCACAAAAAATCCCACCATTTTCTTGGGAAAAAGTTTTGCCGCTGTTTCAATTTTTTATATTACAAAATATTCCCGTCATTTTTTTTGGAAAATAGTTTTGGCGTGTTTTTCATATTTTTGTTAATATTTGTAGCGGTTTATTAACCGCTACAAATGAATAAATTGAAATTTGATTATTATAGTAATTAAGTAAATATTGTATTAATAATAATTTATATTTTTAGTGAAAATAAATATGATATTTGATTATATAAGGTTACTTGCAACGTAACCAACTACGCGAACTATTTTTCAGAGGATTAAATTGGTCATTAAGCCCTAAAAAATTTCCTTTCCTAAATAAAGTTATTTATCCCTACTTAAGCGTAATTCGAACCTATAAAGGATGCCGAGTTCGAGGTATGACATATTGGCTAAGGAGGTGACGAGTTGAGTGCTTGCCGAGATAGTGATTGGATGTGTCGGCTAAGTTGATGAGTTGTGATTGCTTGGGATTGAGTTTGTGTGCATGTGTTGTTGTTGTGAGTTGTCGTTGCCGAGATTGAGTTTGTGTGTATATGTTGAGTTGTCGTCATGGGCGGACCCACATACAACACAAGGGGGCAAGTGCCCCCCTTAAATTTGGAGATTTTTTTCTTAAAAAAAAAATATTTGAATGATTGTCCACATTTAAATTAAGTGTCTACCTTTAAATTAAGTGCCTACCCTTAATACATCAAGACTGCACTTCGTAATCGGATGAGGGATGAATGGTTGAATGATTGTTTAGTACCTTATATTGAAAAAAATGTATTTGATAGCATTGATAATAAGGCAATTATGATGGAATTCCAAGAAATAAGGCCTAGAAGGATGGCATTGTAATTATTTTTATTGTAATATACTCCCTCCGGTCCTAATTATACGAACACTTTTTAGTACATATTGCACTATAAAAGTGTTTCTATAATTAGGACCGGAGGTAAGATACTTTTGTTATTAAAATACTTGAACTTATTGGTGCTCACCCTTCATTGTAATTTATGTATCTGCATTTATTTATAACGGTACTTAGCCTTGCTTTTCTAAATGACAGGTTTGTAAAATAATAACCTCTCTTATTACATCAAGGTATTCACTTGATTTCATAAATATTTTTTTGATATATTTTTTTTTCTTATTTATATTTTTTTTGTTTTTTAATGCATTTAAAAATTTCCTTTTAAAAAAAACAATTCGAAATGACCCAAATATCCCCGCCAATTGTGTCCCCCTTCCGTAATTTTCTCGGGTCCGCCCCTAGTTGTCGTTGCGGGGATCGAGTTTTTGTGTATGGGTTGATGTTGTGTGTTGTTGTTGCCATGATCGAGTTTGTCTGTATGGGTTGATGTTGTGAGCTGTCGTTACCAGGATCGAGTTGGTGTGCATGGGTTGTTGTTGTGTGTTGTCTTTGCTGGGATCGAGTTTGTGTGTGTGTTGAGTTGTCGTTGCCAAGATCGAGTTGATGTGGTGATGAGTTTAAGAATAGCTACTAGGATGGTGGTAGAGTGTTTTTGCAAGTGGGTGATAGATGGGTTAAGGGTGATTGTCGAGGTTGAGGTATGGTGTGTAGGCTGGGGAGGTGATGGGTTAAGGGAGGTCACCGGGATCTAGATGGAGTGTTTGTTAGCGAATCAACGTATATATATTTGCAGTTACACCATGACAACAAACAAAACTTCATGGTTCATTCGCCTATGCATATATCTCGGATAGCAACATTAGGTTTTCTTAGAAATAGCAACTTTGATTCTCTCCTTAAAAACTGACAACTTACATATATACCAATATCTATATGCTTAGTTTTCTTTCACTTATCCTATTAGTAAAAAACTTCTTCTCTTTCTTTGAAGTACATTTCACCCGCCAAGTTTGCCATCATAATTTAATTGAGTTATTCAATTGCACAGACAATAATTGGAAGTAATAATAACCACATTCATTTTTTTCCTGCAATTATATATTGCAAGAATTCAACTGCAAACTTAAGACGATAGTTTAATTAATAGTTAGCCTTGTAAGGCATAGCGTTCACATGCATGAACATGAAATAAGGGGATAAAATATACTAAAAGAAGAAACATGAGCAGGTAAAAGGTTGCTATAATGGATACATATTTAAATAGTTAAGATTTCTATATGTCGATATCAAATGATATAAATGTCAATTGATCAAAGTGCAATTATATGTATGAATATTCTCTCTCAGATTTTATTATTTTGCTTCATCATCATCATCAATCATCTCCTTTGTCATTTGTAACTCGTTAATCTAGCGGTTTTTGTTAAACCGCTACAAATGTCTACACTTTGTAGTGGTTTTTTTTTTTTTTTTTTTTTTTTTGTAAAATCGCTACAAAGTTGAAGCATTTAAACATGCGCTACCACCAAACAATTTACCAGTTTTGCAAATTCATTTCTTATGCGCCCTCTAAAAGATTTTGCTACATCTCTGACTTTCTGCTCAAGCATTTATTGTCCCGGAGAGATAAGGACAAGGGGAAGGAGGTTGAGCATCCCAAACTGATTCCGCGAGGAAGCAGCAGTAGAGGGGGCAGTGATAGGAGCCGTCAAGGAAAGGACTGGGGTAAAAATGTCCCCATACCATCGTAGGAGGTGACCCAACCACAACAGCTCCTCCCGGAGTAGCCACAACAAAAGACCCCATAGGATGTGAACCCACCGAGCCGCATGTTCAGGAGTAGGGAGCTAAGCTTAGTATGAGCGACTACGAGGTGAATGAAGAGTTTGACTTCAACATTCCCATTAGCGCGATGGAATGGTTCCTAGATAAGGAGGAGGTTTGCGGTGCAAGCCAAGGTAAATTTAACATTTACATACCATACGGTTGAAAGTGGAATTATATTTAGGACCTAAGGGCTTATTTGGTACAAGGGATTTGGAGAGGAAGGGATGGGAGGGAAAATTTTTATAAGTTGAATTTAAAAAATTAGGAGAAGTGTGGTTAAAAGCTTTTAATTAATTTTTCTTTTACTCTTAGCATATATCACCTTTTTATTAATAAACCTTTCCATAAAAATTTCCCTCCGCCCAATGTCCCTCTCTTCCCCTCATACCAAACAACCCTTAAGAGAGTAAAAAATATCCCAACCTCTATAATCAATCAACTATCCTACTCCCGTCCTTTTTTCTAATCAACATTCTATTTTAATTTTTTAGGGAAAATTACGTGCGGTCCCAAGGACCGAAATAATTACAATTAGGTCCCTTGAAATCACCAAATTACACAAAGTCCTTAGAAACTTTTTTGATATGATTTGTATTAACAATAGGAAATGTCATATTTACAATAGAAAGTGCCATATTTACAACAACATTTAAACACTTAACCATTTACAATAGAAAAAACCATATTTACAACAGAAAATGTCATATTTACAACAACATTTAAACACCTGGATTTTGTTTCAAACTCAAGTCCCTAAACGTACAGAGGTCATTTACAAAAGAAAATGCTATATTTACAACAGGAAGTGTCATATTTACAACAAAATTTAAAATCGACCATTTACAATTAAAAAAAAAAAAAAAAAAAAAAAAAAAAAATCATATTTACAACGAAATACCATATTTACAACAAAATTTAAAAACTTGGATTTTGTTTCCATACAAATAATATCAAAAAAGTCCCTTGAGATTTTGTGTAATTTGGTGATTTCAAGGGACCTAATTTTAATTATTTCTAGTCCTTGGGACCTACACATAATTTTCCCTTAATTTTATATCACTCCATTCCTTTTTCATTCTCATCCTTTCCTTGAACCAAAAAGGTCTTAATCTTTCATTATGTCTGAATGACAAAGTCTATACACTCTATAAATATATTTTCAACCCCTCTATATGCTTTGGAAAAGGAAGACTTATTCTACTTATTTATTCTCTCTTGTGTTGAAAGCTAATTAAAGCAAGCATGGAGACGGAAATGGAGCAAATTCTACTGAGTAACCGGTTTAACCTGCACCCATCAGTGCCATCATCTCACATTCAACCACCCGAAAGCCGGCCGGGCGAGCTCCGTGTGGCGGCTTCAAGCAAAACGATCCCTGTCATTGATCTTGGATGTTGTGATGATACTCCTCCTCATGACACCTTATCCCTTATTATGAAAGCATCCCAAGAATATGGTTTCTTCCAGGTTCAATCTCGTTCAACTTTTCCTTTATCAGCTAGCTGGCTTCTTCTTCTTCTTGTTTTCTTTTCTTTTCTTTTCTTTTTTTTTTTTTTTTTTTTTTTTTTTTTTTTTTGACAACAAGCTAGGTTAGATTTCTTATGGTTTTCAAGAATTGTATAGCTTGTGCATGTAAGTTTTGTTTAAATTTGAATTCCAGGAAGTAATGAAAAATAAACACACGCTTTGATTTTGTGTCATTAGAAATACGCACACACATATAGATATAATATACATAAAAAAATACTGTGAAGTAGGTGATCAACCATGGAGTTTCTGAGGAATTGATGGAGGATACACTGAACATTTTCAAGGAATTCTATGATATGCCTCCCAAAGAAAAGATGGCTGAAAGTTCAAAAAGCCCAAATGGAATCTGTAAGCTATACACAAGCACTGAGGTTTACAGAAAAGATGCTCCTCAATATTGGAAAGATACACTGAGACACCCTTGTCCTCCTTCTGGAGAATACATGGAATTTTGGCCCCATAAACCAGAAAGATACAGGTAATGTTCACAAATCTCCTTGCAGTATTTTTTTTTTAATATTGCATGACATGGATTTTGTCTCTTGAATCATCGAATTTTGATCATAAATTCATTAAACATTTATCCTTTCTTTAACATTCATTAGTGGCATGTTTCTCTCTCACACTTCATTTCCTATTGTTAAATTTTAAAGCTCATAAAAGTAATAGACATATAACAAAAAGTTGACAGGGGTTATGTTCAAACTTGATTATTATTTTTTTCCCTAACCAACTTGAGCTTGATTTTTATTTATTATAAGTACAATGTTTGTTATCTGGATGAGTGGATTCCTTCTCATACATCTTTTTAAAAATTAAAAATTCACTATTCAATAATTTGATATTACGATTGAAGTCACCATCCTAAGTATTTCGACAAAGATCTTATTGTGTATCACGTGAACCAGCGAGGCCATACCCATTTAAAGAAGGAAGAAATTGGCGGCCACAATAATTTTGTTTTCTCCCTATTATGAGTACTCTACTACATCGATTTTTTCAGCATATATATGTGTTCAATTTTTTAAAATTACAACTACTAACGTTGATCTAATTAATTAATTGTGTTAGAGAAATTGTTGGGAAATACACAGAAGAGGTGAGAAAATTGGGAATGAAGATCTTGAAGATGGTTGGTGAAGGGTTAGGGCTGAAGGCAGATTATTTCTGTGGAGAATTGAGTGGCAATCCTGTAATTCTGGCTCATCACTATCCACCATGTCCACAACCAAATTTAACGTTGGGATCACCGAAACACAAAGACCCAACACTTCTTACCATTTTGCTCCAACCACGAGGAATTAATGCACTTCAAATTCTCAGAGATGGCCAATGGCTCGCTGTTGATCCTATTCCCAATGCTTTTGTGGTCAACGTTGGGCTTCTCTTGCAGGTATATATATAAACTTCTTTGGTTATAAGGTTCTAAAAATGTGGGATAGCTTATATTCTTTTATATTTTATGTTGTTAATCTTAATCCTTTATGGTTAAAACAATTTTAAAACGGAATCATCATAAAATCGATTGATAGATACATTAATTCATATTTTATTAATCCAGTCATGCTCAAATTCTCTAATCGGACAAATCATATTTAATATTTTTAAATTAAATAAAATTATTTTCATTAATTTTTATATTATGATATGTCATTAATGCATGGTTACCATGAACATTCATCTGTTTAAACTTCAGAAATAAAAAGGCCTTGCGTGAAGTATAAGATTTTTAATTGGAAACAATATAATTATTGATGCCTGTCTCAGCTTGATGGGACTATAGATTCTACAACTAATACATCGATATATAATATTAAAAAACAAAATTATAAGTTGATTAAATTTTTCTTGATGATTTATGACCTATGCAATTCATTTCGTTTTTTGTTTGTAAAATAGACAAATAAGAGAATCATCCCTTACTTTGAATTGAGAAAAAAAAAAACACACACACACACACACACACACACAACAACAACAACATTTAGCCAAAGCTTTAGGATATCATGTGAAAGGCTTTTATTTTCCCAGCTCACTTAGTCTTCTGTATTTTCTCTCTAAATTCTATTAAAATAATAATAATAATAAACTTCAAAAAAAAAAAAAATCTGTTATTGTAACTTTTGTCTCTTCTAATAATTTCATATAATTATTTTTGGGAAATTGAATCATTAATTTTGTGATGTGATTTTTTTATTCAGATTATTAGTAATGGAAGGCTGATTGGTGCTGAACACCGGGTGGTGACAAATGCAAACACAGCAAGGACAACAGTGGCATATTTCATAAACCCTAAGGACAAATGCGTCATACAACCTGAGATCTCTATGATCAGTTCAACTACTCCTCCCTTATACAAACCCATCTCTTTCTCTGATTTTCGCTCAAATTTCCTCATCAAGGGTCCCAGCATTGAAGCAGATTTACTATACCAATACCATCCTTAAAATTAATGTGTGTCTCTGCATGTATGACTGTTTGACAGGACAATTAATATATATATATATATATATATATATATATATTCCGTTTACGTGATATTAAAGCTATATATGCCATGTTAGTCTTAAGGTTATATGTAATGTTATTGTCTTTTCAAGTTCCCTAGCTACTCTTGTATTTTGGCACTCTAGACTATTTTAGACAAGCAATTAAAGACCAAAACAACGAACCCAACATTACTCTATGCAATATGATAACATAAAAACACAATAAAAACAGTACCAAATAGGCTGTAGAGAAATACTTATTAAGCGAACAAGTCCCCATCAATGGTGCCAAGAATTGGTTCAGTCGAAGAGTATAAATTCAGTTAGTGAGAAAGATAAAAATTAAAAAGAAAAGTAGAAGGGACATCCTAAGAAGATAATGAAAATTTAAATCCTGTTTTCGATTTTAATAAAAATTCCATATTCAGATGGTTGTAGGATATTTTATCCCCCACATTTCATCTAGAATGATGCTAGCTATAGACAAAATATAAATTTTATTTTCTCTTAAAAAATTCATGCTAAAGGAATATGATATTTAGACTTCAATTTTATGGCTCCTTTAGATGCATTTAATCTCATGTTGCATGGCCATAGGCAATTTGTAGGCACCAATAGGCACAAATTTTCGTCAAAATCCTCGAATCAATACTTAAAAGACAAATAGTTACGTACAACTAAAACATATGCCGCAACAATACTTGATATATAGTTCCGTATCCAATTCAGTTATTTTGTTTACTATGGAGAGCTTCAATTTCAGAAATTCTACTATAACATATTCTAGGACGTAAAAAAGACTATAGATTACAGAGTGGAGCTCACAACTTCATTTTCATTTGGAGGTCTGATTTCTGTTTATATTAAACTTTGAATTAGTTGATAGACATGGTTTAGAGGTTGCGAGCCATATCTACTTTTTCTATCCCTCTTTGGTCTAGCTTCTGCTTATAAGGAGAAGGGAAGCCATAAAAGAGAGGATCCAAGCAGGCACATCACAACCAAGTTATTATGGCATATGCTCCAATCAAGACCACCACATACATCACAAGCTAAGGTTACCTGCATGCAAAATTGTAAATATGTTTGACAACCAACCAAAGAGAATATCGACCAAGTAGAACACATTGTTTATGTAGATGTAAGACAGAAAAAAAAAATCTTTAAATTAGGGTTTTGGCAAAGAAGGAAGAGGAGTAAGGATCAGTGCTTCGACGAAGGGAACTCGTCTAGGCTTTGTGCTATTTATACATGCCTTGTTTCCATGTCCAATGCAGGTCGAACCTAGTGGTATATATGGTGGTTGGAGGATACAAGACATGCATACATAGCACAAAGGCTATACGAGTGAAATGTGTAAGAATCGGTGTTTAAACAAAGAAATAAAAGGAGTGAGCAAAGACAATGAAACATAGCACTAAAGAAGAGGGCTAGCAAGGGTTTGTGAAAAGCAATGATTTTTGCCAAACGCGAGAGCAAAATGATGATGACAGAGAGAGAGAGCCCAATTGATATGATTCCCCGAAAGAAAAGGATGATTGGATCAACTAGGAATGGAATTTCACACCGAAAGTGAGCAAAGACAATGAAACATAGCACTAAAGAAGAGGGCTAGCAAGGGTTTGTGAAAAGCAATGATTTTTGCCGAACGTGAGAGCAAAATGATGATGATGAGAGAGAGAGAGAGAGAGAGCCCAATTGATATGATTCCCGAAAGGAAATGATGATTGGATCAACTAGGAATGAAATTTTGCACCGAAAATTCAGCCTCCAACACGTCCCGATAAGAACGAACGTATCTCACGCTATAGACCTCAGATTTGAGTGATTCCAAAATGAGGTGAAAGATGGCTTTTTGAAACACGATTTTGGCTCAAGAATCACCGAAAAAGGATAAGGGAATCTAGAGATACGAAACCAAGAAATATAGAACGAAAATTGAAGTTTATGGATTATAGGTAGGCGCCACGGTTCCAAAAAATTGATAAGCCCAAGAACGCCACAAGGATTGATGCCCTTGATAAGTTCGGAGATTCTCAAAAGAACCCTAGAGAAGCTTGTCTCTCACCAAAAAGGTTAACTTCGAATTCTGCCCCAAAAAGCTATGGTGTTCCCTTATATAGTAGACAACATCCATATTAAGTTTAACCTAAATATGCTTACACACAAAGGAAAATAAGATAGCCCAATAAGCCTTATTACAAAAGTTTAACTAAATGTAAGAAAAATAAAACTAAGTGCAGAATTTGGGCCAAGTAAAATGAAGCCTTCATGCATATCCATTGAGGTTTATTCTTCAAGGTCTTCAATCTGGATTAAGTGTATCATTTCGGTCTCTTCTTCCTTTAGACTTGGGCTTGTCTCAAGTAAAGTGGTCACCAAAAGATTTAGAGCCTTTTTAGCTTTTGCTCTTGCCATTGGGCCTCCAAGACCTTGTATGTCCTCCAAGTTTGTTGCCTTGGTCATGCCGCTCCTATGTCCTCATCACCAATGGAAAGGAATACCAAGTTATCTCAATGGCGGAGAGAGAGATATCACAACGGCAAGAGGCGATGGAGAGAGGAAGAGCGAGCACGAGACTGAAAAAGGCTAGAGATAAAGACTGAGTGCAAGAGTGACTATATATACTAAGGTGACCTTTTTTTAGAGTGGTCCTTATTAAAGACTAGTCTGAAATGTAAAATACATTTTTAACTCTCTTTTAAATCAACCAGTCTAAAATGTAATATTTAGAAATAGAGAAATAAAATTCGTAAATTTACAAGAACTTCAATGATTTGAATGCTATAAACACGATGATCATCAAAAGGGTAAAATAGAAAGAGATTAATAACATGAGATGAGCATCAACAAGAACTCAAAAGACTAAAAGATTGAAACTTTTTCATTATTAATAATTGCCATAATTAATTAAAGGTGGCATATACAAGCATGAAATCAAAATTACATCAAAATATTATATATGATGAAGATCAGGAACAAAATTAGAATCACATAATCAAAATATGATAACAATATGGGCTCTTGAAACCCATGCCTTCAGATGATCCTCATCATTCTAGGAGACAATCACCCCTAGTCCAAACGGTCGACGATGTCATTAAACATCTCCCCTCACTCCTCTAGTCATTCAGAGAAGCAATCTTGCTTCGTCATGACCTCCAGGACGATGCCCTAGAGGTGAAAGGTAGGTGGCCTCAATGATTTCCTACAAGGTTGGAAGTGGAGGGAGCTATGAAAAATACCACCAATAGTTGCTAGCGGAGGAGAAGAGGGGGAATGTTGCCTCTTTAATATTGCCATTGGAAGTGTTGCCGCTCAAAGAAGAAAGAGAGAACTAGAAAGGAACTTTTGAAGTTGAACTTTAGAACTAAAGGCACCTTGGTAATTATAATCAGGATTGATGGCCATAAACTTGAGATGATATTGACGAAACATGATGATATGCATTGGAAGTCGAAACGTTACGTGTTTAAACCGTTCGTCATTGAAAATGTGGTTTAAATAATAATCATGAGGCTGGATGCACCTCCAATCCTGTGTATAAAAAAAATGAACATTAGAAAAATAAATGACATTTAGACCTAGAAAAATAAATGTCATTTAGACCGGTCAAGAGTTAAATGATGGTTCAAATTAAAATATTTAGACCTTATGCCACTACAACTGGTCTGAATATAATCAAGTTATATATTTGACAATATTCCAAATAATACAATTTACTAATAAATTATATCTATCATAAAATTAACTCATAAAGCCATAGATAGAAATAACAATGGAGTAAAGATACAAGAAATGTTTAAGATCAAGATTAGAATTTAAAAAAAAAAAAAAATCATTAATATTATAATTGTTTTGCTAGCCTCATTGATTGTATTAAACATTTTACATAATTTTTTTTTTTTTTTTAAAAAAGCCTCAATTCTCCCTCCTCATTGCTAGAGGCAAAGGAGGAAGAAAAGGAAGGGGAAGAGGGATCCTTCAAAAGATTGTACTCAATGTCATTGGTGTCAAGCACGAGGTTTAAATTGTTGTTGACAAGGTACAACAAGGTGAAGAGCCTTATGAGGCTTCTCTCCGTGTGAGCCATCCTCACATTGAGGTTGTGAAGAAACTGACTCACTGACGATCGCGAAGGAGCCAAAGCGAGGCAATAGAGGAGGAGGAGGAAAAGGAGGACAACCGAAGCGGTCCTCATGCATCTCACAATAATATTTGAGAGAGGAGAGAAGATAAGGGAGATGTGTCTCGAAGAAACAAAAGGAATGAGGAGTTTAAATAGACAAGAATAAAGGTTATATTTATTGAAGTGGCTTCAAATTTCGAAGAGATGCATAATTGCGAAGTTTACCTTAGAAGTTAAAGAAACTCTAAAACATTTAAGATCGAGTGTAAAGAAACGAAGGTTTCTAAAAAGATATTAAACAATATGTATAAGCGTCCGAGTCTAAAAAGAATTTAAATTTTTAAATTTTCATAGTATTTAATAATTATCGACACCACATTAAGTTATCACCGGTCTAGAAAATATTTACAAAAATGTTATCGGTCATACTTTTCAAACCGTCTCCGTCTATGGAAGACTAGATATAGCGGTCTGGTAGGCCTTTTTTTTTTAGTAGTGATTTGATGACTCAAAATAAATTATACATGATAAGGATTAAACTATTAAATGTAAAAGATCGGGAGTGAGTTATAACAAGTCAAAAGTTCAGGGACTAGGTTTTGAAAAACTAAAAAATTATTGTAAAATTTCATTAAAGGACCATTGTAGCTACATAATTACCCCCAAATAATTCTAAAATCTCACTACAGTCCTCTGGGGTTAAAATGAAATTAACTTATGTGGTGGAGAGATCTTATTGCCCTTTATGTTTGAGAAATGATGTTGTTTATGAGGAAGGTTTCACTACAAAAATATTGACTTTCAGCGACAAAAGTCGCCAATGAAAGTCCAAAAGTAGCCACCAATAGTTTTTCAGCGGCAAATCGAAACCTTTGTCGCCGATACTTTCGAAAATGTCGCCGCGAAAGTAGACTTTCAATGGCGACTTCTTGTCACCACCGAAAGTACATCAAAAGCCACGAAAGCAAGCGTCGCTGCTAAAAGTAGGGTTTTGGCGGTGACAATTGTCGCCACAGATAACCTTTTTGGCGGTGACAATTTTGTCGCCGTGGATATAGTTTTCAGCGACATAATTGTCTCCACGATAGTCTTCGCGGTGACAAATAGTCGCCACCGATAGTTTCAACGGCGACTCTATTGTCATCATTGAAAGTCATACTTTTAGCGGTGACATTTAAAGTCACCACCAAATGTCGCCACCGAAAGTCCCTTTTTTTGTAGTGTTTGTTTGCATAAAGTTGAAAACCCAGCTCCAGTTTTGGTGTGTCTTATGTCATTGTCGTCACCTTCACCATCGCCCGTTAATTTGTTGGAAGACAAAAATTCTTCCCAAAATTACGGATACTTGTTTAGCTTTTTGGATAAAAAAGGAAAATCCTTCGTCTATTGTCAACTATCATGATGAAATTGAAGTTTTGACACTGTTTTATTCCCTTCCCCATTTCTTCAAAGTTGTGAGTGTGCTCCACTTATTCATATAGAGTTG
Source organism: Acacia acuminata (assembly GCA_019022655.1). Lineage (NCBI taxonomy): Eukaryota > Viridiplantae > Streptophyta > Magnoliopsida > Fabales > Fabaceae > Acacia > Acacia acuminata. The sequence goes on along the minus strand of JAFJYI010000463.1, from coordinate 86,528 downwards.
CACACTTACAAATAAGACTTTTTCAATTTATGTTGTTCATATGTTTATTTCACTTATTGTTCATGAAGAGTTTTTCACTTGCAAATGGGACTTGCAAGTGCCCAATTCTTCATGAATAGGTGAAGTAAATATATAAACAACACAAATTAATTGGTTAACAAAAAAAATTGATCATGAGCAAGTCCCATTTACAATTGTCCGACTCCCCATGAACAAATAGAACAAACATATGAATAACACAAATTAATTGGTTAACAAGAAAACATAGAAAAATGAACAAGCCCCATTTGCATATGCTCAACTCCTCATGAACAAGTGGAATAAATATATAAACAAGTCATATATTTGTTTTCTTGTTAACCACTTTGTTTGTATTGTTCATATATTTATTCCACTTATTCATCACGAGTTGAATACTTGAAAATGAGTCTTGTTCATGATCCTATGAATTTTTTTGTTAACCAATTAATTTGCGTGTATCATATGTTTATTCCATTTATTCATGAGGAGCTTGAGACTTGTAATCTCAAATTCCTCAAGAACAAGTGGAATAAACATATGATCAACACAAATTGAACAAGTCTCTTTTGCAAGTGTGAACCCTTTCATGAACAAGTGGAATGCACTCACACTTTTGAAGAAATGGGGAAGGGAATAAAACAACGAAAAAACTTCAATTATTATGATAGCTAACAATACACGGGATTTACAAACGTAATCTCTTGTTCATATGACTATTCTACTTGTTGATAATGTGTTTGTCACTTGAAAATGAAATTTGACTTGATCACACTCCAATGTGTTCTTGTTAATAAATTAATTGCTTTTGTTCATATGACTACTCCACTCGTTAATGATATGTTTACCACTTACAAATGAAATTTGATTTGAACATACTCCAATGTGTTCTTGTTAAGAAATTAATTGCACTTGTTCAGAAGACTATTATACATGTACTTGATGTGTAAGACAACTGCAAATGAGACTTATTCTTGCATTTTTAATTATGATAGTCAACTTGCCATTTAACCTTTCTACCACCATTAGGTACTCAATCAACAATCCATTACAACAAAAACTATATATATATATATATACTATATATATATATAGACACACACACACACATACACATATACACATCAGAGTTTTACTTCATATCTATAAAATGAGATAATATTGTTGTCTTTAATTTTTTCCATCTCCTTTGCTACTTTCAAGTAGTTTTTTGATACAAAATTTCGTTTTGAGTTTATGTCATGAGTTGAAGCCACCATAACTTGTTCACCCTGAACTGACCAGCGTGTTCCTACATCACAATAATAGGTAAGGTCCCATGGTACGCTTAAGAAAATAATGTATAAGCTCGTCAACATATAAGTCAATTCTTACATTTGTGTAAGGAGGCATCTCCAATTAAGGCCAACTCATTAAATAACTAATCACATGAACGCAGAAATCACCACTATGAAAATATTCAAACATGACTCCAATTGTTTTTTATTCTCAGGCCTTTCCCTTTTCTAACCACCATACATCGTTCTACTTTAGAAGTAAGATCATGAAGCACAAATGTTGCCCAATCATATTTTTCCCACTCTTTCTCTGTGTAAGCCATTACCTTCAACAACCTAACTCATATTTAATTTCTTCTCCCTGCTTTATCCTTTCAACTCAACCTCCCTCTGTTTGTATGCCTCTTCATCTGTTGCATCCATTTCTTCTCACTTTTTTCCTGCAGCTTTAGACGTCATTGCATCAAAATCTATAACAGAAAGAAATCCATACTAGAAAGAATTCAAGTCCAAACCCCTCTGCCAATATACTTTTCAATTAGTTGAGAAGCATGACCTTGAAACTCAGCAGTAAAGTGTATTATATATATTATTATCCAACCAACCCCATCAAATGCAATACAGAGTTACAAACCAATAAGCAAAGCAATTTGGAAAAAGGAAAAGGAGAAGAACTAGGTCTGGGTCCTATATACAACATCTACTCATATTCTCTATAAGTTATGCTATAACACTTCAATTTTTCTTGATTGAAATCAGTGTTATATATATGTCCAATCTTCCAGAATACTAACCAAAGTCGAATTTGCAATTCTGAAGTGGGATGGTTTTTATAGCTTTGACAAACTCTTTTTTGTTTTTGTTGCAAGTTGTATTATGCAAGATAATGCACTATGTTTCATGTATGAATTGCATGACCGTGAAGCATCCGTGATAAAGCTCAGATTCTATCTTCTTCAAAATAGCCAAAAAAAGGCCAAAACAAAAAAGGTAAAAAAATATAAGTATTCAATCACAGTCAGAAATACCAGTGGAGCTAACCTGGCTATGGCGGCCTGAGAGAGAAATCAAAGAGCAAATATGAATGTTCCTTCTCAGCATGGGTTGAAAGAGTCAAAATAGAGTATATCCCTTCTCGTATGTGTTTCCACTTTCCAATAAACTGATCAACAGGTGAAGATGGGTTAGGGATTTGAAAGGTCCGATGGTGAAGAGCTCAACATAACGACAACGACAGCAACTGAACACACACTAAAGCTGGAGGAGGGAGTGAGCAACGTAGGTTTCCAGACGCAAGATTGAACTTTTCTATCGGAGCCTTTTGTTTTCAAAAGCAAGGGGCAAACTAGTCTTTTTAACACGTAACTTAATGTCACTTTAGTTCCCCAGACTCTGCAATGAAGATTTATACTTGTTTGGGGGCAAATAGAAAGTTTTTTGCTAGATAGGGCCTCAACTGAAATTTTCCTTAAAGATTAACTTTCCGTTTTTTTTTTTTTTTGTCAAAATTAACTTTCCATATCAAATATATAGAAAGTTGCAGAACGTCAATAATGTAGCTCTACCAAACTTTGTTTCGCTCCACTACTGTAATTCTAGACCATTTAGATCAAACTTTAATAGTCTAAACTAATCTATATTTTTTAAAATAATCAAATTTAAATCATCATATTCAATCCGACGAGCCTCTCCTTAGTGAGAAGAATCCACTTTCAGCTGTTCACCCGTGGCCTCAATGCTCTATTGAATTAGGCTCAAATTTCAAAAGCCCGTTTTTAGGGCCTGAGTTTCAAAAGCCCACCCAAGAAACAAATATGTCATATTCACGACTATAGACAACTGTAATAGGGGTGTTCTTTATTTTTCTTTGGGCCCAAACTTTTATATAAGAGCTTGAAACAATTTTTATCATCATGTGTAAAAAGGACTAATAGGAATTAGTCCCAGTGGAAAAGACTATCATTTAAACACAAGGTAATACCTTTGGAAAAAATTACTTTTATTTGAGTCTGACAACACTTGAATCTGACATAATCTTTTTGCACCAGAAATCTGACATAATCAAATAGTCATATTAAGAAAAAAAAAAAATCATGTGTGAAAGCACTAACATTAAATATAGAAGGGGAAAAACCAACCAATTAGGCTCGATAATACTTGAATCTAACCCGATCGATAGTTATATATAATAAAAATGAAAAAAAAAAAGGAAAAGAATGACATACATCAATACATGTGGTGTGTGCTGAGGTTGAGAAAAATTTGTTGGCAGTCTTATCTAAAAGCCATATGATTCTCAACCAATTTATGTGCTCATAGTTTGACATTGTAAAGTATAAACAAAATTTGAACTCAGATTTATCATATTTACTTGCCTAATTCTATGCTTTGGATGAAAAATAGTCACTATCACTTTTTTTTTTCCTTGAAAAAAAATTCACATGGAGTTGTCTTAATGATCAAGTAAAAGTCACATGTAGCCCCTTGATATGTCAAAAAACCAAAAACTAAGGGGGGAAAAAGGTTACCTTCATGAGATAAAATTAGAGGGGTTTTTTATTTTATTTTTTTGTCCTTTTCCAATAACGAAATTAGAGGTTTTTAACCAAAGAAAAAGAAATTAGAGGTTTTGAATTCATACTTTTCTTTGGGTACATATATCAATACCATTGTTTTATTGGGCTACCACATATACCAATATGACAATTATTTGTCCTTATCATTATTTACCGACGCATGTACTTATCTTTTTGACTGGTTGGAAACTTTGGAATATTAGCAAAAGAATCTAAAACTAAATAGACTATAATCCAAAGAAGTAATTGAATTCCCCTTTTTCCTGAAGTCTAAACAAGAAAATGTTACTGTGGTCTGGTTTTCGTTCTTTAATTCGCCAATCACATATTGCTGTGACCTATTATTGGCTTGAATATTCCAAGCCAAATGGAACATTCTAGTCATAGCGTCATCATCCTGGTCAATCCCGAGATATCTGGTCTATTAAGGTTAATATTAATCTTTTCCACACCATCAAAAGACAAACGAAATACTAAAAACATGAGGCAAAGCCCCTGGTTTTGCGAAAAAAGTCAGATTCTTTCCTTTCTTGCATAGCCCACAGTAAACATGATCTATATCCCATGAAAAATGAAGTCGTCTAAATCACATAAAATTCTAAGTTAGTTAACAAGCCCTATATATATATATGCCTGAGCACACAGAAATTTAGATCGTGAGAGAGAGAAAAGATATAGTAATCGATCATCTTCTTCTTGGCCTGTACAAGAGCACAAGAATACCTTTTTAGTAGTTCTAAAAAGCACCAAAAGCTTGTCATTTGGTCAAATGGGGCGTTGGATAAAACCTGAGGTATTTAACCTGCCCTCTCTCCTTTTTTACCTGCAAACCTAACCCCTCGTAATCATTAGTTAAATGCTCTTCTTTCTTTTTAGTCATTATTATTAATGGTGTGGTTTTCATTTCTTATTATTTGTTAATGATAAATGTTTTTATACTGCTGAATCATGTCTATTATATACACACACACACACACACACATATTTTTTTGTTATATGGTCTTGTAATATTCTATTCATCTTTCTGTTATAACTTATCCTAAAAAGGTATTTCAGTTTTGTAAATCTGAGTATGATGATATGAAATCTTAGGAGTGGACCGAATATGATCCTTAGATTAAAAAAAAAAAAAAAAAAAAAAAAAAAAAAAAAAAAAAAAAACTTTAACATTCACTGTTTTACTATTTATTATATATTGCAAAACAGGCACATATCCTCACACATACATATATATTACACAAGTTCATGACCCCGTTAGACAATCTGACGTGAAAAAAAGAAAACAAATCAGACGTTTTGCCCCCTCATAATTCAGTAACAAAATAATTGGCTCTTTGAATAAATTATATTATTGGTTTTATTAGCTAGGAAAAAACAGAAGATTAAGAAATATCGTAAAATTGGATGTCCTTGTTCTGTAGGTGTATCCGCTGTTGGCTGCGATGTCGTTCGTGACGGGAATGTGCATGTTCCAGCTAACAAGGAACATATTCCTAAATCCTGACGTTAGGTATATTCATTTTCATTATATTAGGATTTACTCATAGATTTACTTAATTAATAATAATATTGAATCAAACTGATATTTCTTCTTCTTCTTCTTCTGAATTATATATATTTAGGGTTAACAAGGCTCATCGGAGCATGGGGGTGTTGGAAAATGCAGAGGAGGGAGAGAGATATGCAGAACATGGCCTGAGGAAGTTCCTCCGAACACGGCCACCGGAGATCATGCCGGCAATCAACCACTTCTTTAGCGAAAAAGATAACTGAATCAATATTCATCCTCGAGATTCAGACTTCACATATTAATTAATATCTTGTGGTGGTGTAAAAACAACATCAGGTTTTAAGTTCAATCTTGTCGTGTGACTTTAATTAATTTGATCTGCTTTGATGGCATTTCATATGCCCTTCATATTGTAATTTAGTCGTCGTGTTGAACCTTTTTTCTTTAAGAAAGTTCCCTGTTGTTGTTTGCAGATTGAAATTAGATAAAATGACGTAAAAATATAACTTGAATTTTAAAATCCTTTCAACAATAACAATAATGAGATTAACAAGAAGAGTAAAATAATCGCTTTGTTGGGCAATCATCTATTTAGGATTTTAAAATTTAAGTGGTATTATTTTGAGATTTTTCCTTGAAATTATGTTGTTCACTTCTGCTTTTTTTAGAGAAAAAAATGTGATGATTCAAATTCAGCTCACTATTCATCACGTATATTCCAGCTCATCAATAACGAGTCCTTATTGGCAAATATAAGATCAATTTCTCTTTGTCATACAATAAAAAGTATACATATTTTTATATTTTTCTTCCTCGAGATTCTGACTCACATTTTAATTAATATCTTGGGGTGGTGTAAAAACAATATCAGGTTTTAAGTTCAACCTTGTCGCGTGACTTTAATTTGATCTGCTTTGATGGCATTTTATATGCCCTTCGTAGTGTAATTTAGTCCTCGTATTGAACCTTTTTTCTTTAAAACAATTCCCAGTCGTTGTTTGCAGATTGAAATTAGAGAAAATAATAGAAAAATCTTACTTGAATTTTAAAATCTTTTAAGTAAATACCCTATTTGGTCCCTAAAAAAATCACGGACCCCTTTTTAGTCTCTCGCAAAAATAACTTCTCCCGTAATCCCCGTAAAATCCTAAAGCCTAAACCCTAACCCCCGTAAAATCCAAAAACCATCCACGTTAGTCCTTCCAGGTTGAAGAGAACATGCAAAAAGTGTCCCAAATGTGGTCGGGGATTAAGGAGGAGTTATTTTTACTTGAGGACCAAAAAGGGTCCGTGATTTTTTCAGGGACCAAATAGGGTATTTACTCAAATCTTTTTTACAACAACAATAATAAGATTAATACGTGATATTTTCTTATTTGAGATTTTAAAATTTAAGTGATATTTTCTTAGAATTTTCCTTTGAAATTATGTTCTTCTTCTCTTAGTTTCTGTTTTTTTTTTAAAAAAAAAAAAAAAAAAAGAAAAAGAAAACAGAAAAAATGTGATGATTCAAATTCAGCTCACTATTCATCATGGATATTCCAGCTCATCGATAACGAGTCCTTATTGGCAAATATAAGATCAATTTCTCTTTGTCATACAGTAAAAGGTATACATACTTTTATATTTTTCTTCAATTTTTAAATTAATATACACAATTTATAAATTTTGAATCAAATTATTATAATTTTCCAATTTAGTATTTGGTGTTGAAATTTTATCAATATTCTATCTAATTTTCACTCTTTGGAATATATATATATATATATATATATATATGTATATGCTAGTCAAGTGTGTAAAAATAATTTTTTTAAAAATAAATATATATGGATCATATAGTAAAATTAATATCATATATGATAAAAATATTGGCAAAATTGTAATCATGAAAAATTTATTTTGAAAAAGAACTAAATTATGAGGATCGAATTATATATTTTAAAATTTTGACGACCATTGGTATTGAATAAATCATAAAGAAAAGAATATGATGCTAAAATAACTAAATTTATATTAGTATATATCGTAACCAAAATTAAAATAATCTCTACATGTGGAAATACTTTTTTGCCAACTCAGTTTCTTGTCAGAGTCTTCATTGTTTAACCAAAGGTCAAATTTTATGGTTTAAGAAAACTTAATAAACAAATAAACAATTAATTAATTAATGATAATGACAATAAATGAGCTTTCTTCCACACAAATAATAACAGGATTAATTATTGAAAGCTGATTTATTTTACCAGCACTCTTTGTAGTCTAAGAAATGGTATTAGGATGTGTATCCTCCCTTTAGGTCCTTAGTTCGATTTCCCCTCCCCTCACCTTGTATCAAAAAAAAAAAAACTGATTTATTTTCAATGTCTTGTTGGGCCCTTAATGGAAAGCACCAAGTTATTTGACAAATGACAATGTTTCAGTCTTGTTTGTTAAAGGATCAATTGGGCCAGGTAAACAGTATGGACTACGAAACATAATTGAGCCCAAAACACATTTGTACATTTTTTCTTAAAAAAAATTTTGATACAGATTTTATATTTCATACCACTTTCACATTGATATTAGGGTAGAGGTATAAAAATACCCATAAATGCTTACTTAAAGTGGGTTAAACATCATATATTTTTCAGACTTGCAAAACAATATATAAATTTTAATAATGTAATTAAAAATGTCACAACCATTAAAAAAAAAAAAAAAAAACTCAACAGCCTTACCTTTTACATTTGTAAAATAGTGTGTGCCCCACTAAAAAAGGAGGAGTAATAGCGGTTAAATCTTAAATAACTCCTGTATTTATGTTATGTGTCCTATTATTTATATGGTTCTTTCGTTAAATCTTGAATGATTCATTTATAGCTAGAAGCTTAGGTTTTATGTGTCCTACTATTTTCTAAGTCACCAATTCAGTTTTTTTCCCCCTATTATTAATATTCTAAGGTATGCTTTCCTCAAATAAAGTGGAAAATATAATGGCAATTTTTCATATATAATAGTAAGAATGTTTATGTATGATTATGATCCAAAACATTAAATCCAATTTTGGTGTGTAGATAAGAATGATGTCAACATGATAACTAAATTAATAACTCAGGATGCTACTTTGTGCTCCCCATGTTTTCATGTACTAATAATGGCCTGCAAGAAAAAGACTGTTATTAAATTTCAAGTGGAACTAATCAGAGAATAAAAAGCCTCAATATATATATATATATATATATATATATATATGACTCCTATTCAATTTCCAGGCAATGCCCTCTCACCTGGTTACCACTTCACCAGACGATAAGGCCTTCTTGGTTTTTAATTTATGACAGTGCTATATGAGCTTTTCTCTTACTTTAATTTAATCAATTATTGCAAGTTATTAACAGTGCTAGTTTAGAGTCTGTATAATAGTGTATTAAAAAACATGGTTAGTTTAATACAAAATATAAAACAAATTGCAGTAATCATAAGTCATCAATAATGCAACTCATTCTTCAAACTTCATGCAAGGATAGTCCATCCGTTAAAATAAATACATAATATACAATTACAACAGTCTACACTATTTAATTAGTTATAAGATATAAATAATACGACTCCCTTTAAATCTGCAGTACATAAAAAATTAAATGTGTCTAGTTCAATATAAAATTTACTACCTCTACTTATTCTTCTTCTTCTTTCTTTTTTTTTTAAAAAAAACAATTTTAAATACTTTCTTTTCAAATTAATTTTTTTTTAATTAAATATCAAATGATGTTACATATTAATATCCTACAGCTAAAAAAGGATATGACTGCAGAGAAAAAAGAACAACGTGGCTCAATCCTAATGCTATAACTAACTTTTGAAAATGGAAAAATTCTAATAAGCTCCCTATATCCCGAAGAATTATATCTAAATGTTGCTTCTAATTATCCATTTTAAGAAATTATTTCTTCCTGCAACAAATCAAGGTTGTGACTCCTTTACTTCCAAGTTAAAAAGGGAACATTTAACAACCTCGATCAACGATGCTCTTAGTCCTATTATTGCCAATCGACTTATCGAAATAGCGTTCTTCCACTGCATGCACTGCCCTTGATAATAGACGAAGAATCTCAAAATTCGATAAGCACTAGATCTTGCAAAAACAATAATAATGCTCCAACCAGTTGCAGGAATATTATTTAAAGGAGTAGCCAGAAACATATGGAGCCCGAGGACAATTGAGGTTGACATTGTCCTTTGATGAGAGGGCTGAAATACTATGAGAGGATGCAACTTTGATCTCGTTGATATAACTATAGCCAGATCAACCTTATCCCTTTATGAAACAGATGGTTTCTATGCATCCACAATATAAAAATGAGTTTGATAATCTGAGTCACTTCCTCCAAGAATCCATCCTTATGAAGCTTGACAATGACCCTTTTTAGCCAAAATTCAAAAGCCTACAATGTACTAGAAGGTAAAACAATTAAAAGTCCTTCAAACCATACAGTCTTTGAGAACAGACAAGTCACAAATAGATGCTCTCTAGATTCTTTTGTTGCAACCAAATAATTTTTTTACCTTGAACAAGTAGATAATGCTTATTAAGAATATACACCAAAGGAATTGCATAATCAACTAGTTAAAATGAGTTCAGTGTGTTGACTATTTTCACAACTTTTCAAGACCATCCTTAATGAAATTAAATCCATTTTTTTGGTAAAAAATTAAATCCATTATTTAAGCTATGATGAAAGGTATAAATGCATTTTTGAAAACGATTCATCATAAACAGCTTATTAAATTTTGTAATATGATTATTGTTTTAAAAAAGTAACGGATAAAGTCTAATAAATAACATTGGAGGAAGTACAACAAATTACACTAATTATAATGCAATTCAATTTCAAATTTCACAAAATGAGGATCCACTAGCTAGAAGCCAAAGGCATGATATGTACTAGGGATTTGGATTGGAGGAGAAGGAAAAAAAATTTGAGCTTGATTTGAGAAATGGGGTTAAAATTTATTTAATTAATTTTTCTTACTCTTTCATTTTACATGTTTTATTAAAAATATATAACTCCACATCTTCAATTTTCTTAAATCCAACTCATAAAAGTTTTTTCTCCCCTACCTCCCAAACATAACCCCTCCAACCAATCAGATGTGAAAGTGGATGGGAAATATCATTTTCAGGAGGGAATCAATTTGCAATATGCTTCAAAACCAATCATTTTCAATATGAATTGTGAATTGATCATTTGATTCGAAGAACAGCAAGCCAGGCCTTGTACTACTACATGCCCTCTTTTTTAAATGATGATTTTTCAAGTCATAATTTGGAAACCCCAGGACAGTGATCTGTAGAGAGAACCGTATTTGGATTTGATTGAGAGGTCGAATTTTAATCGGCGATTAGCCCAAGATTCTTATTGGGACCATTCTTATTATCAATCCTTCCAAAAGATATCATCAACTTACAAATATATGTGATGATCACAACTTTTGCTAGAGTCCATATGAAAGGACAGTTTAAAAAGTCGTAATTAACTCTGACACACACTGAAAATTTTTCTCTATCATCAGAGACAAGCTGTAATGATATTCCTTAAACCTTAATTTGTACGAAACTGTACCACATTTGATTGGCGAGCCTATGAAAGGACACTTTAAAGCCGTGATTAACTCTCTGATATGTTGAAAAGTTTGTAACCATCTCGCAGATAATATTGTAATTCCAGAAACCTTAGAGTGAAAGCATCAAAATTTTTTGTTTTCATCATATCATACTTTAAATGAAGCAGCATGAACCCACAATTTAATTTCGGACTCTTAATAAGTCAAATTGGTCCTGTGAGAATTTGCACTAATTCAAACACAGACGAATAGAACAACACATTTCTCTGTTAAAGATTCTCTAACACTGGTAATGAAAGATCATGCACAAGGATCTATGTTCTGTGTTGGAGTATTCTGTTATTATAATCACTATAGCAACTAGCATTTAATTAGGGCATAATTTGCGCGCGCGCTTGCGATCTATTTGAATTATTTACGTTCATTCAGCAAATTGTCTCACAATATTTCATTCAGCAAATTGTCTCTCAATATTTCTTTTACTATATATGCAGCTAGAAATCTATTTACGGTTAGAGAATTTGAAGTCATCATATGTCATCATCCATATCAAGTAAAAAATTAGCTAGCTTCAACTAGAAAAAATAATTAAAAAATATCAAAGTCGATGTCAAAATAAAGAGATGTCAAGCTCAAGGGTACATGTGATCGATGATAAGAATATGATCCAGGAAACTGCATGAACAAACCAATCTGTAATGTAGTGTGTGTGGATGATAAGAAAATAAAGGGAACAAGTAGCTAGCTAGCAAAGTAAGATACCAGACAAACAACTAGAAAATGGCCTCACAAAAAATATAAGCAAAAATTTAAAGTGTCAAGTACTTGTCAATAGGTGTTTTTGTTTTTCGTACCAAGGACGATTACGATATTCCCACGAGGGGGTAACATGCAGAGTAGGCAGTGAGATCCCAAAAAAGGGTAGCCCCACAAAAGTGCTTCATCTTCATCTTCCTCCTCATAATTATGCCCATCAGGCAATATCACAAAGTTCACATGGGGTTTTGGTACCCTCTCTAACATGGGGTTACCTAATGTGGGCTTTAAAAGGCCAAGAGAGAATAATATATAACAAAGAAGAAAAGGAAAAGGATTATTATTTTTTATCAAAAGTTTAGGTAAGGGCCCTGTCAATCCAATCAGAAAGCTTATCAGAATCAGAATCAGATCAAATCTCAATTTCTTATGAAACGAAAACACTTGCATAATTACTTACGGAGGTTAAATAGCAATTATATATACATGACCGGTGGAATATTCAGTATCTATATCAACAGTAAAATTTGAACTCATGTTCTTGTGAGATATGGACCAAGTGTACCGACCTGCTTTGTTAGCGTGCCGAGACAAATGAAGGCACTACGTACTCAGTCCTGCAAGTATCAAACCAAATGAAATGAAATGGGGACCTATAACACATGGGGTGGGGTGCTTGACCTTGTGAAGTGTGGAGCCACACAAACCATAAAAGTCAAGAATCTTTTTTGCAATGCGTTGGCTTGAAGCATTGGTTCCATATGGTGAGTTATAATGTAATCATCAAGAACTTCAAATGCTACGAAGTTTAATTTAAATCATTTTATAAGCAATTAAAGGTTGAAGCCCTTAATTAATAGCTAGAATGTTAATAATGGAGATTTATTTTACACAATCTTTCGTAAGGTATATATACAACTTTCCTTTGATTGTGATTGAAATGGTTGTTTAACATTTAGGGATGGTTTTCTTAAATAATTTAGTTGTTAGGCTTCGCATGTCATGTTCATGACAAGTAAGTATACCTTGAACCTTATAATTTGTTTGGTTCAATTTCGTACTTAAAGTTAATAAATACTGCAGAAATCTTTGGGCTGGTTTTCTTTTGCTATTTTCACAACAATTTTTTTATTTCTAAAAATAAAAAGTTCTGTTTAGTAATTAATTTTCAGTTAAGCGTTTTGTAAAATATGACAACAATAATCAAAAAAAAAAAAAAAAAAAAAAAATCAAAAGAATTTTTTTATATCTATTTTCTTATTTTTAATTTGTTCTTTTGTTCTGTAAAATTGGACAATAAGCGGAAAACCCTATCTTCATTCAGCACTTGACGGCTCAAACTCTCACCTTTCCACTTTGTAACCTACATGGTGCTCATCAAAGTTAATTTTAAGAACAATTATTTTAAACAAGTTTTAATATTTTTTTCCTTAAATATGAATTTTAGAACCATCATCCAATTTTTTTTTTTTTTTTTCATTTTTCTTCTTTCCAAAACTTGTTTTGAAAAACATTTTCATTGAACTATTCTAAAAAAAAAAAAAAATAAACAAGAACCTTTTTTGTTTGTTGTAATATTAAAAAATCCTCGGATTCTTATCATCAGGGGGCAGCATGCTGCAATCTCAAATAAACACACTACGCGATATGTGGGAACCACGAAGTGCACATATATATAGTAATGCAAAGAAATTTGGGTCAATCTACCATTAATATTGCCTACCATTTCCTTAAAAAAAAAAAAAAAAAAAAAAAATTGTTCTAAAATAATTGAAGTGAACAAGATCTAATTTTTTAGCCATGTTCGAACACACGCATCTCACAACAGTTCAAAAAATATCTGTAATATGTCATTATACTTTATCCGGTTAAAGGCCTAATTTGCTATGGAAGTTTTGCTAAGGGAGTGTCCAAAGCCCGGAAATATTTTAGCTTCAATTTTGCCCTAAGTTTACAAACATAGCAATTTTGCCCATCAGTTGATCTTGACCGTTGGATTAGTATCATTTTTGCCTCGGAAATTTACAAAAATTTGCTCCTAAACAAAACTTCCAAAGCAAATTTGCTCCTAAAAAAAACTTCCGGGGCATATTTGCTCCATTTTGTAAATTTCGAGGCAAAAATGATACCCAAAATACTTCCGGGTCTTTGGACGCTCCCTTAAGAAAACTTCCGTGGCAAATTAGGTATTTAACCCTACTTTATCTACTAACAAAGTTATCATACAGGCAAAGGAATTCAAATTCACATAATTTATGACTCGTGTTCTTAATAACTACCATCTTTGATTCTTAATATAAGATCCAATTGTTAAAATTGACCTTCAATTTGATGAGAATTAAAATTTGTTGTAAAAAAGTCTTAAGAGGCATAGTCATTTCCCATCCAGTTTGCTCCATTTGACTCATGAAAGAATTGGGCCTTCAACTTAGTTCTTGGAATTGAAGCACGCACGCACATATATATAATGTTAAGCATTCAAACAAAGGAATAAGGCGAATTGAGCGACCCGGGAGCGCGGTTTCGTAACCAAGAACGGTAGGCGAGGAAGATTGGAAAAGGCCCCACGCGTCTATAACTGCCTACCGCAACATACGTCTTATTTACAGCTTGGTCTAGCGAACTTAGACCCGGGAATGTCTGGGAGAAAGCACTTTCTTTCGCTCCAGAAGAAAGCTCTAGTCCGATATATATAGTCCCAATACTTTAGTCTTAGGTTATGTCTCTTGTGTGCTCATCCGGACCGTCTACATTATCCAATGGCTGGAGGAAAGACACGCTTTCAGGGACCTCATTAGAGGTGCGTTTAGTACTATTTGGTCTACAATAAAAGATAGCTCACTCTCCCAAGATATTTTTTTTAAACCCATCACTACTACAAAAGTTGGATATTACTACCTTAAAAGGTGTCCTTATTAAGAATTAGGAAGTAAAAAATAAAGGCGGTGACATTCTTGTAATTATTTGCAAGGAAGTTCAACCTTGAGGGTCCTGAAATCTAGTTTGGGACTTGTAAAATTTCTTTTTGTCGTCTTAACAATTTTTCAGACGACTAACATCTTCCCGTCATGGGAAATATGAAAATTTTTTGTTTGGCGCCATGGGATTTAATATTTTTTGGAATAAAATTCATTTGTGGCGTCCTAAACGTATTTTAGGATGACTAACATCTGTGAGAATGCCATGGAAAATGTTATAGGATATATTGTTGGGCGCCGTGGGTGTTTTTGTTTGAATTTTTTTAAAAAAATTGGCGACTGACATTTCTTAAGCCGAAAAAATTAAAAAATTGGCGTCGGGAATTTTATTCAGGTTGCCCAAATTCAGTTTTGTGCCATGGGTATGATTTTTTTTTTTTTGGCGCCATGGGATATGGGAATTGAATTTTTTACAACGGGAGACTGAATTAAAATTCAAGTCACCAATTTGTGAATTGTGGCGACTGAATTTAATTGATTGATAATTGTGGTGACCTGAATTTAATTCAAGTCACCAATTGGAAATTTGTGGAGACTTGAAATAAATTTAGGTTGCCAATTTGAGAATTGTGGCAACCTCGAATTAAATTCAGTCGCCAATTTTGAAATTTTGGCGCCCGAATATTAATTCAGGTCGCCAAAATTCATTACCATAAGACGGATCGACAAGATACCTTTCGTCATTTCCCTCTCTCGAAATCACACACTTCACTCTCCGCCTCCTTCCCCAAGTCTGATATCCCTTTTCGCCGACGTCTCCTCCATCTCCTCCGAGCTGTGCCTCTGGCTGCTCCATCTCTCATACTCCCTGGGACGTCTCCTCTGTCTCTGCCGCGCCGCGCCTCTGGCTGCTTCCTCTCTCATACTCCCCGACTCTCTCTCAATCCGCCTCCTTCCTGAAACCCAAACCCAAGTAAGCCATTGGGACTCATCCCTTAGCTATTGTTATCTAGTTTTAGGGCCCATCTTTGCATTGTTTTGCTTCCCATTGAGATTCGATTTGTTCCCAGCCATATGTCTTGGATGGCATTGTAGCCATCCCAAACTAATTTCTGAAAAACACTTCACATTCAAGCCGATTGATGGGGAAATATGATGTTTGGCATGATTTTAGGACAACTGACTTTTTTTTACTCAAAATCCAATTCAAAATTGAAAAAAAAGTCAATTTAAATAAAAGCTACTTTTGTTGATGTTAATCCAAACAAGCATGTAATCTTGAGTTGGGCACAATGTAGAGTAGTGCATAATTTCTTTATGGGAACCTTCTATTTGTTGGGATTCAAATTCTTTGTCTATAATATGCGATTGTGATTGAATTGGGGATGTAAAAAAGAGGTCATATCATATGTGTATAGAGATTAATGGCCTGGATTGTTGTTGGTTTGATGGTAATTTATGGGTTTGTTTGGATTGGAAAGAATTAGATTAAGAAATTGAAGGGGATGTTTGATATCCCAATTAATAAAAGCTTTTACCTAAGCTTTCCTAAGGCAAATAAATAAATAGCTTATACATATGGGAAAATGATTTGTTCAAGATTTAACATGTTCATGATTGACCATCAAAAGTTAATAATAATTTGTCATATCTATTATTGAAAATGAAATCAAAATAATTGAAAATGAAATCAAAATAACCCCAAGGTGTTTGTGAAGCTAGAAAGATAATAAAGCGTAGAAAGCATATTTTTTTAAAAATAAATGGTTAGATTATGATAATAACGTGTTTTGCGTGGTGACAATAACATTGCTGATCCGATTTAAACATATGCTTTTTTTTATTATTGGAAATTCTCATCGGGCATTTACAAATGGGCTTTTACTGATGTGATTGCTTCACTTGTTTCTCTGTTTCACACTAATGTGACTGCAAATGCTTGCTTAGAGAACTTACATCATTAACTAGATTTCCTATTACCGCTTGCAATTAAGTTTTGTACTCGGTTCTCAATAGAACAACCATATGTTGATAATGCAGATATAGGCGATAAGAGATTAAAGGAGAATCATCCTTATCTTTTTTTGACTACTTACTGAGGAATCTTAGTCAAAGGTTTAAAGCAAACGGTTGTGCTCTCAAATTAAGTCAGTTGCTTTCATTTTATTCACAAACATTTATATTTTCCTTATATGATACCTTCTTCTTGAGTGAGAACAACATTTTTGTCTTATGGCTTGATGGTTTACCATTATTGATTTAAACGTTTTTAATCCAGTCCTTGAACTTTTCTTTTGTCTTTCCTTTATTATTACCCATCTGAAGTACATGAACTTGATTAAAAAAAGGATATGTTAGCTAGTAAGAATAATTCTAATGTTCTCTTTGTTGATGAAATTGTTGGATTTAATAGCTAATATTGTTCTGAATTGCCTTAGTTAGTAAGTTTTGTTCAATTAAGCTAAATTGCTGGTACAACAAGTTCAAAGTTGAAGAAATATGGGAGATGAGCTACAACAAGTTATTGAAGAAAGACAAAAACCCGGTGTTAGCATCAATGACCTATTATGGAGTTATTGAAGAAATATGGGAGAAGAGCTACAACAAGTTCAAAGTTGCTTTATTAAAATGTAAGTGGGATAGCAATAATGTTGTTGTAATAGATCCTAAATTTGGATTTGTCTCGGTTGATCTTCAAAGACTTGGTCATAGAGATGAGCCATTCATTCTAGTAAGTCGGGCGAAACAAGTGTTTTATGTTACGACCTTGCAAATAAAAAAATGTCCATTGTACTTCAAAGTAAAAAACATAAGTATGGTGAAGAATCCTTGAACCTTGATGATACACTCCCTTTCACAACAAATCCACCTACAACACGTGAAGTAGAATTGGTAGATGATGAAGAATATGCTGCAAGAAAGGATCATTGTGAAGGAATATGGGAAACCATATAAAGTAAGATCTTCAGTTATGAAATAGTCAACATCTTACGTTATGAAATAGTACTATATTATTTTTGTGGTGGTTTAACATGTTAGTTCATTTTATTACTTTGTTTATTATTTAATAACCTATCTAACATTGATTTGTCTTTGATGAACAAGAATATGTCCAACTCGACGATCATCAAGATAGAGTTGATGAACCCGTTGTGAGAAATGGTAGAGGTTCCACTTATGGGTGCGCTAATTGAACACCGTGACAGTCAAAAAAAGGCTGCATATGGAGTTCGATACCAATATGAATCCAATTGGTAAAGAGAAAGACAATTTCATTAGCTATGTAGGCTATCTGGCTCGAAGCAAAGTTCGCATTGTATACTCTAGTTGGAAGATGGTTCCTGATAAAACGAAGCAGTTAATTTGGGCACAAATTTTGGTATCCCACTTTCGATATATCTGCATTTGTATCTATAGTCTTATTACTTGATTTCTTTCATATCTTCTCTTTTACCTTGCAGCAAACGTACGATGTCCCTAACAATACGGCATTCAACAAGCATTGGATGGGCGAAGTTTGTCTACGTTGGAAAGATTTTAAGAACAAGCTCACTAGAAAGTATATTCGAGGGTCAAAGAGGAACGAGGACCCATGTCAGAACTATGATTACATTTCTCCAGAGGACTAGAGGGAGTTTGTGGCGTCACGCCAAAATCCTGAATTTCTTGTAAAATTTCTTTCATAATCTGTTTTTTATGTTTTCATAGGACAGACAAGCTGCAAGCACATTTCCCTACTTAGCACAGCTTGCGAGAGCTGTACAGGGACATCGGTACGATTCCTTGCAGATGCGTCCGGGCATTGTCGGCACAGAAAAAACATATTCCATCACAATTGACAAGAAATATTTGGGAGAGTTTATGCATATGGAGTGTTTAGATATAAGATTTCTTTAAATTGCAATCATGTAAGTTTCTTTCCCTCACTACTAGAAAAATGTAAATCGACGACGGAATTAGTGACGGAAAAATTTCCGTCGCTAATTTGCAACGAAATTACATTCTAAATCGCTAAAAATCGAAATTTGCGACGGATACGACGTCCGTCGCAAAATTTGCGACGGAATTCTTGTCCATCGCAAATGTTGCGATGAACTTGTTGTCTGTTGGAAAAAGGTGGACAAAAAGTCTGCCTTCCGTGCTGAAATTTGCAACGGACACATCGTCCGTCGTAAACTTTCCGACGGACAAAGGCGGACAAAAAGTCCGCTTTCGTGCCGAATTTGCGACGGACACATCGTCTGTCGTAAAATTTGCGACGGACTACGTGTCCGTCAAAAAGGCGGAAAAAAAAGTCCGCCTTTCCGTGCCGAAATTTGCGACGGACACATAGTCCATTGCAAAAAGGCGGACAAAAAAGTGCTCTTGCGACGGACAACATGTTCGTCGCAAAACCCATCCGGTTTTGCGACGATAATTGGTCCGTCACAAAACCTGAGATGGGTTTTGCGACGGACTGTTGTCCGTCGCAAAGAGATCGACTTTTTGTCCGCCTCTTGTCGGGAGTTTTTTGCGACGGACAAATAGTCCGTCGCAAAAAGTAAGTTTGCGACGGACTTTGAGTCCGTCACAAACTTCGTTTTAATGAGGCAACGAATCGGTGCCTCATTTTACTCCCCCTCCCCCATGCGTTTTTCTCTCTTCTCCCCCTACGAGTCTCCTCCTCCCTCGCCGCGCCGACGCCTCTACTCCCCCGCCGCTTGACGGCTTTCCTCCTCCCTTGGGGTGATGCCTCTCCTCCTCCTCCTTGACGCCGACGGTGCATTTTCCTATGTGATTGATTCCGGTAACCTTCATCTCTTCTCTCTTTTCATTTTGTTCTTCAATTTCATTATATAGAAAATACAATGCTATTGGTTATTTGAATGTTGTTGCAATACTCTCTTATCTCGTACAACCTTTTAAGCTTCTCATATGATAATGTATAGTAGTTTTTGGAATGGAAAATAATCTTGATCCGTCGCAAATGGCGACGGATAATTTTCCGTCGCAAACGAATATAAATCCGTCGCAAATTTCAAATTTGTGATGGAAACTTGATCCGTCGCAAAAATCAAAATTTGCGACGGAATCCAGATTGTCGCAAATTTGCGACGAAATATCATTTCCGTCGCAAATTTCGATTTTTGCGATGGAATTTTCGATTTCCGTCGCAATTGTGAGGACCTTTTTTGCGATGGACTAAATCCGTCGCAAACCTATTTTTGAGATGGAAATACCTTTTTTTGTGACGGAAAAAATGATTTTTTTTTGTAGTGCCTTTACTTATTGCATTGATTTTTTTTGTTTTATATATTCAACAACATTTATCATTTTATTTCGATCATAGTGTACGCACGCCATATGCTCTCAGAAAGGCGGAACAAGTTCATATGGATTCTTATGTCCTACAAACACGACTTCATCTTGCAATTAGTTAGCTAGAAGGGAGCTTTATGTTGGTTGTACAATGGGCGACAAAGAATTGCCTTGTTATCTAGCGCCAATACTTGCAAAGTACGTATTTTAGTTTTGTCTATATAAGATTTTAAAGAATAACTTGCTTTGTTTCTTAATGTAATATTAATATGTATATGTTGTAGTGGTCATTAGACCCTCTGTGTTGTTTGTCCCGCCAACAACGTATGTTATTGGTTGGATTCCTTAGTTGGTAGGCCAAACGATGACATCAGAACCATGTTTACCGAGTAAGTAAATTTTTGTCTAAATCATCGATTCTTCTTTTAAATGAACTATTTTCATGTCTATTAATTTCCATTTTAATGATAGTGGTCTCAAGACGTATAGACAGACTTTTTGGAGCACGAGTAGGGTGGACCAAAGTGGTTTTATCCGAAGGTAAGTAGTTTTAATTCAAGTTATTTCATTGACACAGTAGCTTTTGATATGCCTTTATTCGTTTTAACAATTTGTGTTTGATTTATAGTGCCCTCGACAACCAGGGAGTTCCGAGTGCGGATACTACGTTATGCATTTTATGCACTCCATCATTTCCAGTAGACGTATTACAGGTTTTCAAAATGTACGTAATCGCTTCATGATTCTCAAATGATGATATTTTTGTTGTTGTACGTGAGTTGTTAATTAATCATTTCATTCACTTCATTGGTTTATCTTATATGAGGCGTCCTGAATAAAATTCAAGATGCCAAAAGTGAGAAATTCAACTATCCCCTCCGAGAAATCCCTTTGAAAAGGAATGTTAATTGTGTCTTATTTTAGTCATTTTTTAGGTTTTTTATAGTAGTGCATAACAAAGACCTTCTTAAAAGGTGTTGAATTATACCTAATCCACCTCTAATGGCTGAGCGCCTAAACCCATTATGAGTGGGATTTCAATGAAAATAAGAAGAGGTATAGGTGGGTATAATAAGAAGATGAGATTGTGGGAGTGAACTCCATAAGTAACTCTCATAGCAGACGAAAGTAGTGTTAGTGCTCATTGTGGCGATGAAAATTTATTAGTGAAAAATTATTTTTCAAAAAATACTGATAGTTAAGAGATTATTTTTATTTTATAATATGTATATATTAAAATAATTTATTTTCCTAAAAAAAGGAAAATATTTTTTTTAAAAATCTAAATCATCCAAATTAGATTTGCATAGTGCACATTGATGATGAGCTCTTGATTCTCATGACTCTGCTTAACATTGAGAGTTGTTTCTAGAACAGACTGCTTCTCTCCTCTCAAAATTGGAACTGGTTTCCCTGTTAAGAAAGTGTTTAGCAGGTAGAGCTAATTATATATATATATATATATATATATATATATATATGGACCATTTAGATTTGGTTTGACAGTCTATATTTATTTTTAAGAATTTATATTTTTAAATTATTTTAATAAGTATAAAATCTAAAATCAAGATAATCGATCTCTCAACAATTATTTTTTAAAGAAAATTATTTTTTATTGAAAAAAGTATCAATTTAAATTTAGTTAAATCTAAACCATCTAAGATCATATTCGGAAAACCCAGACTTGATTAGTTATCTCTACTAAGTAAAATGCATAGTAGGGAAATTGGAACTTAAAATTCTCTCCCTCCTCTTACGCCTTTGCTGTGGCTAAACCAGAGTCTGAATTATGTTCTAGTTTCGCGTGGACAATTCAATCATTCTATAGGATCCAATGGCATACCTAAAACCTTCAAAAGCTATGGGATCTCTTCCATTTAATTTGATCAAACCATTATATTCAAAAGGAACTATTTTTGCTTTGAAAACTGACATGACAAGGAACCATTATATTCAAATGGACAATCAGCCAAAATAAGAGCCGTGATCGAAATGGCAACTAAGCATATATTGCCTATATATGTATCAAATTTACTCAACAATCATTTCAAAGGGCAAATCTCAGGTTTTAAAGAGATCTCTAGCATGTGCTAGACATAGTGTTTATAGGTTTGCTACCTATTACCCTAAAAACATATTAGGCTAGTCAAGTAATGCATGTATCCAGATTTTTCTGCAAACAAATTGCATAGAGAACTAAAAATAAAATTTAAAACGAAGCTGACTCTTATTACTTTCTATACTGGTAGTTTATACACGTAGTATATAGGTCATAGTGATGTATGTCTTGTACGTTTACACACACACACACATTACAGAGAGAGTTACACCAGAGTGCAATTACTGTTTGGGAAATTTATATATATATATATATATATATGTATATATGTGTATATGTGTGTCTATATATATATATAAGTAGGAAGAAAAAGGTGCAGATAATTTAATTTTGTGGCAGAAAGAAAAGCACAAGAGAACAAAACGGAGGCCCTCGTGCAAAGTGGATGTGGCATTGTACATTACAAGTTATGATTTAATTGATCAGAAAAATGAAAAAGAGAAACAGAGAGAGAAGAAGAAGGAGGAAATTTAAAACAAAGTGAAAAAGCTGCATGTGTGCGTGGGGGCAGACATTCCTCTTAATTATATGAACCCCTCTCTCTATCTCAATTATTTTATACACCTTTTTGCAGCCTATCGTGCGTCTATGTATCTCATTTAGATTCACTTCAACATGATTTATTTTGCATAAATTATTATCCAGAAAAATAATTGAGTGAAACAACATCTCGAATTATATTGAAGCAATGTAAGCTAAATAAATATATTGAAAGAACTATTCATTTGAATTATTCCATCGATATTTAAATCCGAGTCAGTTTAATAATGTCATACATTGGCAAGAAAAAGATATATAAAACTTGTTTTGTAGATATAATTGTGGAGTTATTAACTAATCCATTTTTCATGAAAAATTATACTCCTTTTAAATTAATTAAAAAACAAAAAGAATCCATTTCACTGTGTATCCTATCTGTAGTTCTATGAACCTCTTCAATGATCCACCTAACAACGCACTTCTTGATCTTCTTTGTTGTATTATGTTATACTTCCTCTAATTTTTTTTAGATGAGAATATTTTAGGGTTCTCTTTTTTATATATATATAACTTATATTTATGAAAAAATAACAGCCTCTTGTCTAGAATATTTATTACGTTGTTCTTTTATATCCTCACTAAGATGAATTGTTTATTAATGGAACATGGCTTCTTTCCGGCTGCTGTGTTTGTCTGTTACCCCTCCTTTTCTTGGAACGACATCTTTCTAAAGGTAGAGGCTGACGAACAATTATGAAATCGGGGTATGGTATTTTTTTTTTTTTTTTTTTAACTTCTCTATAGTGATGACCAGCTGCACGGATCCCAGAGCTAATGGTAATTTTTTTTTTTTTTTAGCATAAGCTAAAGCTAGAATTTATAACTGAGAGTCTGAACTTAAAAAATATATATTTTAATTTTTTTAAAAAAATATGAAAGCTGATAATTAGATTAAGAGAGAAATTTCAACTATTTATAAGTTTTATTTTTAGCTAGAACACACTATTTATAAATCCAGAATAGTGTAAATTATTATTATTACTTTTTTTTTCTGTTACTTGATGCATAACTCATTAATTGAGTGATATTAAATAGAATAATTTCAACTACAGCCCCCTTCAAGAACCACTCATATTTTTTCCGGTTTTTTAATGGAGAGAATATAAATAAGAAAATAAAATCCAACTACATGTTTAAAATTAAAATAAAGGTAACTTAATTGCAAGAAAATCTTATGAAGATAATGAAACTTACTCCTCTCATCGTATTTATAAGGTAGAGAGATAATGTTTTTTTGTCCTCTTTATAATTCATGTTATTAAGTTTTTTTTTATATAAATGTAAAACTTTACTCATAATTTAATATTATGTAAACGTTGTTTTCATGGAGGTATAATATATATTAATTAAATAAGAATAAAATTAAAAGTTGTTACATTTTAAGGCATAGTTAAATATTGAATATGAGTTGTTCGGATTTGTTTTGGGTAAATTGAGTTCTTGGGAAATTTTTTGGGGAAATATTCTAAAAATTATTTTCGAGATATTAAAATTTCATCAAAGTTATGGTAAAGAATTTTAAAAAGGATTTTTTATTTTATTTTAATGTTCAGACTCTCAGTTGCGATTTTCATATAATTAATGTTTTTTAGCTTTACATTTTTTTTAAAAATTCTACGGGGCAACTCTTGACACATTGGGTTCTTAACAGAAGAATGAGGACCTGGGTGACTAGATTAGGGAACCAAGCAGCAGAGTTATCACTATGAGAAGAATTCTTTTTTCCTTTTTTTTTTTTTTTTTTTCAATACCACAAATAGGAAGAATTCATAATTGTTGTTAGCATATACACTTAAAACGGTGTCGTTCTAAGTGATGGAAGGGCAACAGACAAACCCATCAGTAGAGAGAAGCCAGTTCCTTATTAATGAGATCAAATTAATTATCAATTTCCAATAATCAATTATTAAATGAGGATTTTTTGAAATGAAATTTCTAGTTTTAACATTTTAATTGATCTAACTAATTTTAACAACATTGTTTTGTCTTTAGAATTAGTTATGTGTATGTGTATGCTTATTTCATTCGTCTATTTATTTATTTTCTTTTGTTACTATGATTGATCCGACAGCATTCGTCTCAATTATTTGTTTCTTAATAATTGTAATCCAATAAATGGTCCCTGTTAGGCCATTTGTCACTTCACTATCCTGTCCACAAGTTGCACACATAGATATCTGAGAACACAAATAGAAATGGACCCTGTAACACTATTTAATTAAAACTTTTCTAATTTCTTCAATTTAATTTATTGTGATTTCAATTCCAAGTTTAATTAATATTCATCCTACTTCTTCCTATCCATACAGACTAACAGACACGGGTGAATAATATTTAAAAATTATTATTATTTCTACTAACCACATACTAGTAGTATATAATTCTAGTCGCAATCAGAATTGTCCTTCATATATGCGATTTTATAAATTAAATGGCACTTTGTTTAGTTGAAATTTCAAATGCTTATATACGTGGAAAAAATAAATTAATTAACAGTATTCTTGATTTAAATTATGTGATAACAACAACACAACACGTCTCAGATGTCCATTTATGAGTGAGACCTCTCTTTGTAAAAAGATTATTTAAACTTCCATTTCATGTTGAGATTTAATTCATGATCACGTCATGGTTAGCGTTGTCTATTTCATTGCAATAATTAAGAAGATGGTAGTACTTTACTCGTACGAATACTAAAAAAGCCCTCTATAAAAAAAAAAAAAGATATTTAGAAAATGTATAATAATAGAGAAAGAAATTTTTTTTATAATAATGATAAATAAATAGATAAAGGGATTAATAATAATTACTTGCACTTCTTACCAATGCTTTCTATGGATAATTTATTCTCTATATTTCATCAAAATAGAAAAGAACTTAGAAGGCAAAATAAAAAATAAGAATGTGATAAAAATATAATAAATTAAGAAAATAATGATCATGTAACTCTTACAAAATTATACCCAAATTAAATTAAATTGTTTTTAATTGATGGTTTTAACCTCGAGT
Source organism: Acacia acuminata (assembly GCA_019022655.1). NCBI lineage: Eukaryota > Viridiplantae > Streptophyta > Magnoliopsida > Fabales > Fabaceae > Acacia > Acacia acuminata. The sequence goes on along the minus strand of JAFJYI010000463.1, from coordinate 60,897 downwards.
TTGAAGGAAATACTTAACATTTAGAAGGACTTTAAACCTTTTATGGAACCTGTGATTAAGTTCCTTTTTGGGAAACCCCAAACCATGGTTTTAAAAATCATTTTTTTAAGTATAAATAAAACTTTTCTCATATACTTACTTTATAACTCGTAAAAACACTTCTAAAAAGTTAAAAGAAAACGTAGACATTAACTTCAAGAGTGGTTTACTAGTGTAGCCAACAAGAGCTGGTAAACTAGGCTTGGCTCACAGGCCTTGTTTGCCAGCCCACCTAAATGTGGTGGGTCGGGCTAGCTAAATGTCAAACTACTTTGCTTGAAGGTTGTTGGGATTAAATTTAATAGTTTTAAAAGTATAAATGATAGGGCAAAACTTTATAGTCTATAATCCGCAAAGATATGGCGTGTATCAAGTAATAAAGTAATAAGAAAAGTATCGTTCTCACGAGGACTTTGTACCCACAACTTCAGTTAAGCATTAATTTTACACTTTTGTTTAAGTTAAGCAAATCAAATTTAATTTAATTAAAGGGAAAGAAAATAAAAATGAAATTAAAATAAACAAACTATGACAATAATCAAATGAGCAACCCAGAGTCACTAATCCTCTATGAGTTTCATAAACCTTGATTTCACTAATTTAATTAGCCTTAATATCAATTTTGTTAATCTCAAGTATAATTAGCCATAAGTGCCTGTCGGTCCACTTACAACCCTCTCTTGAGTATAATTTGTTATGTCTAACATAATTACCTAAGAGGCAATAAAACTCAAACACACTCCTCAACAATTATATGGGGCCATTAGGTATATGTCTATCCTAATCGTAAATTAAATCGTAATCTAATCTCATATTACTTAATCTCAGAGCCTAATTAAAATCTCCTTCGTCAAGGTAAATCATAATTCTCAAATTCATATTCAATGATGGCCAATCACTAAATAGATAAAGCTAAACAAGATTAAGTAACCAAAATTAATATTAATTATAACTAATTAATAAAAACAAAGTCCAATCCACACCTATAAGTTCAAAGTTCTTCTAGGTTGCAAATAGAAATTAGCCAAACATGGCTTTAATCCGGATCACAACAACAACAATATAAGTTCAAATTCAGGGCCACAATGAAAATCAAGGGAAGACAGTAAATTAAGAACGAACGAGCTCCCTTGGTCCAGCGATAAGGAATGACGATGATGAACAGTCCTCCACATCCACGGAGGCTCCCAAAATCGCGTGCTTGCCGCTGCTCCTCTGTTCTAGCCTCCTTTGGTTCTGCACGATGAAAGTCGAGCTCCCTCTTCTCAGTTACCTCCGGCGATGGTGGCGCTGGAGTTACCCTCTGGTTCAGCGTCGCTCTCTCTGAGTTGTGTTCTGGTTTGTCGATGAAAAAGGGTGGTGGTTAGGTTGTGGGGTCGTCAGGGACGATGGAGGTGACGGTAGAGGTCGCCGGTGACGGAGAAGTGATGGTGAGATGATGAGAGCGTGAAGGTCAAGCTTGTGTGTTGTCACCGCGTTGTTCTATTTCTCTCATTCAAATCGTGAATGTCACTCCTGTTCAAAATGCACCCCCTGTAGCTTTTAGGTTTCTTCTTTTGATTCAATTCATTCCAATAACTCAGCCCAAAACGTTGTCGCTTCTTGCTTATTCTGATGGTGAAAAAGCAAACAAAAACTTTATAATAATAGTAATAGTGATAATTAAAACCTAAACCTAAACCTTTTTCTTTTTTATCTACCTTGTATCATTAAAATTTATTTATTCTTTTATATAAGCCTAAATATTTCTATTTAATTAAAATTGAGAAATTTGTAATAAAATCCCCTAAATAATGTGCCAAATTGATATCTTATTAAAATCTCCAATAAATCCATTTAATTTAGCATTGATGACTCCCCAAATATATTAAAATATGTCTTAAATCTACTAAAAATGGGAGGTCATCAATAAACTAATTTCACGGTTCGGTATGCACACTGGTAAAAAAAAAAAAGGCTTTTAGTCGACCAAAAAAGCCTCATAAGACTGGATCTGGGACCGGTCTCAATACAAGCGATCTTAAAAGTTTATTACTTTTAAGACTGGATTCACGACCGAGTCTTAAACAATTTTTTTGGACTGGGCATTTAAAATATATGGTTTTAAAATTCGTACTATATAGACCTGACATAGTTTATGTTAGGTCTAAAAAGCTGATTTTTAAGACTGGATGTTTAACTACACACAATCGATCTTAAAGTTTTGAAGTTTTAGACCAGCTGTGTAATATATCCAGTCTTAAAAGTCAGGATTATTAAGACTAGCTTCGTGATACATCCGGTCTTAATAGTTAGGCTTTTTAGACCTTCCGTATAATACATCCGGTTTTAAAAGTTAGACCAATTTTTTTAGACCTGTTATTTTTATCATCCGACATAAATTTTCTTGTTTTTTTCCCCGATCTATTTCTTTCTCCTACCCATCCACCAACCAAGCTAGTACCTAAAAGATAGTAATTTAAGCTACAAGCTATGAACAATTCATTATAAATTACAAATTGAATTATTGGAAATGAGTACAAATATTATTCACCATGAGTTATATCCTCTTAATGAATATACAATAAGAGTTATAATACAATATGAGTTACAAAGACAACACCTAAATGAACATACATGTCCAATTCACCATGTCTTGATCAGATTCTCACCCAACAACATTTCTCTTTTATCATGCCCCTTTCATATCTCCTGAGGATCTTGCCACAAAAATAAAAACAAAAACAAAAGTTTCACAGTCAATGACATTGTTTAACAATAGAGGAAAAATATATAGTTAAAACCTTAAAGTTTTCAAATAACTATGCATATGAATATATTACCTGATGAATTGTCTCTTTCATAAAGGGATATCCTCCCATATCCCTTCATGATTATAATTTCTTATGCCGGATTCATTATCAACTTCATCTTCTTCATTTGTTTCCGGGAGACCCCTTGAAAAAGAAGGAGTAGTCTCAAGAAGATCATTATTGAAATGAATTTCCTCATCAATATCAATGAACCTTTTTCCTTGGCACTAGTGCAAAAAAGGCTTTTAAGACCGGACAAAAGAGGCATCGTAAGATCGGACCAACGACCGGTCTTGTTCCAGCCGGTATTAAAAGTCTAACATTTAAGACCGGACTCGGACCGGTCTTAAAGAAACTCTTTTAGACCGGACATTTGAAACAATGGGTCTTAAAAGTCGTACTAAATAAACCTGAAATATTTTTGGTTCGGTCCTAAAACTCAACTTTTAAGACCGGCTAAAAACTAGGCCGCTCTTAAAAGATTGGAATTTTAAGACCGGAAAAAACTAAATACGGTCTAAAAAATAGCGGCTTCTAAGACCGACGACTAATTATACGCGGTCTTAAAAGACTAACTTTTAGGACTGGATGATAAATAAATCCGGTCTTAAAAATTGAACTTTTAAGACCGGACGTATAAATATACCGGTCTTAAAAGACCAACTTTTAAGATCGGGCTTCATATGGACCTTTAAGACCGGACATATAAATACATCCGGTCTTAAGAGTCGAACATTAAAGACCGGAGCATTTATTTCCGGTCTAAAAATTTTCCCCGTGTTACATTCTTCCCGATTGTATTACACACAAATCCACCACCCAATCCAAAGACATAAAAGTCATACTTTAAGCTACAAGCTATGAACAATTATGAATAAATTGAATTGGGACAAAGAATACAAATATTATTCACCACGAGTTATGTGGCCTTTAATTAATGATTATACTATGACTACAACACCTAAATTAATTAATACAATAAGATAACTTACTTACAAATACAATAAGTTACAAATACAACATACATGCCCAAAATAATATTCACCATGCCTTCATCTGATTCCCACCCAACAACGTAATAACATCCTCTTTTATAACATGCCCATTTGGATTGGATCCTGCCACAAAAATAAAACAAGAACAAACTTCATAGTCAATGACATTGTTTATGAACATAGAAGGAATATAATATAGCTAAAACCTTAAAGTTTTCAAAGAATTCTGCATATGAATATTGCCTTATGAATTGACTCTTTTATAAAGTGATATCCTCCCATATCCCTTCTTGATGATCATTTCTTATGCCGGGTTCATTATCCGCTTCATCTTCTTCGTTTATGTCCTAGGTAGACCCCTTGAAAAAGGAGTACTCTCGGGAAGACCATAATTTGAATGACTTTCCTCATCAATATCAATGACCCTTTTTCCTTTGGAGAGCTACAAACCACATTTTATTTTCTTGATCGGTGATATAGAACACTTGTTTCGCCCGGTCTCGCCATAATAAAAGGTTCATCTCCAAAACTTCTACCATTGACATCGACTAATGTAAATCCCAAATAGATCGATCTAAACACCATTATTGACATTAACCCATTTGCATTTGAAAATGGGAAATCTAATTTTCACATAGTCCACCTCCCAAATCTCTTCAATAACCCTATAATATGGCATGACTGCCAATTTAGGCCTCTTATCTTTCGAACTAGAGAAGTGCATAGATTCAGCATCTAACATAACACCACCGTTCGGGACTCGTGCTTGTATCATCTAGGGACTTCGTGTAAAATGTAAAACCATTGATCACATACAAATTCCAACTTATGACATCAACCTTAGGACCACGTGCTAACCATTTGATTGTATCGAAACACATTCCTCTCCCTCGACCTTTTGTTTGAACCAAAGTGTGCAAAAGTTCTTATGCTCCCTAATCAACCTTTGTTCGGTCATTCAATGATTTTCTTTCCTTACAACTTCTTTATGTGCAACTATCTTTGTCTTGAACTTCATCAACATTATTCAAGATGTATAAGTGGACTTGTGACAATTCATCAGGATCCACACTCTTTATTGAAGCCCCTCGTCTACCCCCTTTAGCATGCTGACATTTTGGAAGCCCAATATGTCTTACTTTGGCCAAATAATTTTGACAAAATTCCATGGCTTCTTCAGAAACATATTTCTGAACAATTGATGCTTCTGGCCGGTATGCGTTCTTCACGTACCCTTTTAGGAATTTCATAGATCTTTCAATTGGGTACATCCACCGTAAATGGATAGGGTCGCACAACTTTATCTCCCTCACTAGATGAACAATTAGATGAACAATTAGATGAACCATGATGTCAAAAAAGGTAGGAACAAAAAGCTTCTCAAGGTGGCACAAGATAAGATATCCTTCATTCTCCAATTCATCCAACTTTTCAATCTCGAAAACTTTACTACAAACCGCATTGAAGAAGGAACAAAGTCTAGTCAAAAATACCCAAAGATCATATTCGCGATGCCTCGAATAGCTATTGGGAGTAGCTGTTGCATCATGACATGACAATCATGAGACTTTTGGCCAATTTCAAGTCCTTCATCGATACAAGCCTCTTAAAATTTGAAGAATACCCAGAGGGAACTTTTGTGCCATGTAAACACTCAAAAAAACTTTGATTCTCATACTTAGACAAAGTATGAGAACCCGGGAGACAATAAGTTCTGTTACCATGTGGCCTTGGATGTAACTCTTCGCGTATTCCCATTGCTTTCAGATCCAATCTTGCCTTCACACCATCCTTGGAACTACCTTGTATGTTGAGAAGTGTGCCAACAATACTATCACATACGTTTTTCTCCACATGCATGACATCAATACGAGATCTCACATCAAGATTGCGCCAATAGGGAAGATCAAAGAATACAAATCTCTTTTTCCATATATTTGTTTCTTTTATACTCTTTGCGCTTATCGAAGATGACATTGATATTTTTCACCTTTTCATATACTTGCTCCCCATTCAATGCCACCGGAGCATCTTCATACTCTTGGCCACCAAAAAGGCTTTCTTTAATCGACGATATGGGTGGCCCCGTCTAAGAAATCTCCTATGTCCAAGATAAACCGTCTTTCTTCCATGTTGAAGTTAATGGTAGCATGTGCCTTCTTCACAAACCGGACATGCTTTATGGCCTTTTACACTATACTCCGACAAGTTCCCATATCTGGGAAGTTGTTGATAGTACAAAATATCATGGCTCGCATTTTAAACACCTCCTTCTTGAAAGAGTAATAAACGTCGACACCTTCTTCCCACAATTCCTTCAAGTCTTCGATCAAGGGCTCAAGGTAAACATCAATGTCATTTTCGGGTTGTTTTGGTCCGGAAATCAACATAGACAAGACATGATGTACTTTCGTTTCATGCATAACATATAAGATAAGTTGTAAATAATCAAGAGTACGGGCCATGAACTATGTATGAACTATGCTACTAAGGCTTCCATATGGATTCATGCCATCCGTGCTAAGGGCAAGCCTAAGGTTCCTAGGTTCTAGGTTCTTTAGTTTTCAATACTCAAGTATTCCATTGAAGTTCGGAAATAATTGATCGATTTTCTTCCATTGAGAAGAATCGGCCGATGTCGAAGCTTTCCATCGAAATCCTCTCATCTATTCATTTCAAAACTCAAGCATGCCACCTCAAAAATTTTTTGCAACATTTTCATTAGCAAACAACCGCTTGAACCTTGGTATGATTGGAAGATACCACAACACTTTTGCAGGCCCTTATCGACTTGTACCTTTGGGTTTCACATATCGGACAATGCTTCTCTTCAAACTCTTTTCTATACAACACGTAATCATTCGGGCATGCATGGATCTTTTTGTCTCATCCCCGGTGGACAAAGTATTTTCTTAGCATCATAGTATCGATGCGGCAACACATTATCATCCGGAAGCATGTCCTTAAAAGCCTCAAGCATTTCAGAAAAACTCTTGTCGCTCCATCCATGACGTGCCTCAAGCTTACCAATTGCAATACAGCGTTCAACAATTGGTATTTTGTGCACCCACGGTATAGCGGGGTATCTGCATCATTGCACATATTACCATATGCATGTGATTGACGAAAAGCCTCTTCTCCTACATCACGGATAATGTCCTCTATATGATCATCCATATCTGTGTCATTATCATCAAAGGCCACTTCCCCATGTTGAGACCACTTGGTATTTTTTCACCATGCCATACCCATACTGTATAAGTCTTACAAAATCCTTCACAAATTAAATGTGTGTGTATAACTTGAAGACTTAGTCGCCTCTCATTCAAATATTTTACACAAGGGCAATAAAACTTTCCCATTATCATCATGGGAATTTTGTTTAGCAAATTCTACAAAGTCCCTCACCCCATTCTGATATTCAACACTCGTCTATAAAACATTTATCCAATTGTGATCCATAGTAGAATTCCTATAGACGGAAAGATTTAACATACATAATCCGAAAAAATTGACACACTTGCATATAAAATAAGGCAACACCAAATGCATATTTATGTTCAATGTCGGTTATGTCTTTTTATTTAATTTTTTTACGCGAAACTTGCCCATTAAATGCATTTCAAAGAATCACTTTTGGTCATAAATGTATCACAGTGAATCCAAGAAGTAAAATAAATGCATGACGAGGAAATTAAATGCATCACATGAAGGTCTTGTGGACTCACATGTAGCATATAAAATCAAATGCATTTCCCGAGTCTTTCTTTTCCCACCACGAACGTTGATGTTGCGAGACGAAAGAGTACCCTAAAAACATTTGTTGGTCGAGTTAGGTAGGTCTAAAGTGCAAATATATTCTTCAAAATACAATATTCATTAACAACAAAGAAACCCACAAGAACATTTCATCGATTTTGTTCAACCCATAAAAAACCCGAACGATAAGCGGGAAAATCATGAAGTTATATAACCAAAACACCTCTTACAAAGTTGGTCTATAGACGTTTAGCTAAGTAACCAGAAAGTGATTGTCAAGAGAGCAACGCGAAGCAACGACAAAGCAACACACAAAAAATGGAGACAGAACTGTGAGTAATCACTTTCGACGCGACAAGATAAGTTCAGAGAGGGAAATTTAATTTTCCACGCGACAGAGACGTGTTTTAGTGTCTTGGATTTTATTAAGACCAGTAAATTACAAAGTAACCGATCCTAAATATATAATGAAATTTTTAAGACCGGAGTTTTATAAGACTCCGGACCTAAATTTTTATCATTTAGTATTCCGCATTTTATTAAGACCGGTTAATTCTAAAGAAGCGGGTCCTAAATATATAACTTTTTAAGACCGGTGGTTTTTAATACACCGGCCCTAATATTATTCATTTAATATTCCGCATACAATTTTAAGACAGGTTATTTATTAAGTAGCCGATCCTAAATATATAACTTTTTAAGACCGGAGTTTTAGAAGACTTCGGTCATAAATTTTGGCGAAATTTTAAGGAAAAATGGAGTTTCTTTAATTACTAGAGAATATGAACAAAAAAAAAAGACAGAAGCTTAGTTCTTAATGCTACATATATTACTTGAATATGCGGTACACAAGAAAAAATACAAAAGAAAAACAAGCGAGAAAAGTATCAAAAACAAGAATCGACTAAACATCCTAAAGCTTATTATCCTTCAAAGCCTTGGCGATATCGGCGTGAGCAGCATTAACTTCCCGCCGGAGATCAGCAAGTTCCTGTCTTATTCGCGTCAATGCATCATGGTCTGAAGGCTGGGGGTGCGGCAATCTCTTCGTCATCCGAAGAAATAACAATAGGTCCAACAACCCGAGACTCTTTTGTCACAATAAAACGCCTCTCGCGGAGGAGGCGCACCGTATAATGATCTACGGAAGGCACGAGCATCACCGATAAGTATACCCCTACGCGCGGTTCTCTTGTATCTAACCATGGTTTGAGTAGTGGGGCATGCGAGAGAGGTATAAGGAGTTAATAAAGGCAAAGAGCAGTTCCCACTTCCCGGATAGCCACGTACGTTGTTTGGAGTTACGAGGTAGTGAGGAGTTACTAAGAGGTACTTTAAGAGCGGATTTTATAAATATGCGTCTAATATGTCTTTTTATTTTTATTTTTTTCAATTCAATTGATTTTAAGACCGACCTTTTATAATATATCCGGTCCTAAAAGTATATTATTTATTTTTTTATCTATTCAATTACTTTTAAGACCGACCTTTTATTTTATCCGGTCCTAAAAGTCAGCATCCTTTTATCAAATGAATGATTCAGAGTCTTTTCGGCTTCCAGATAAACTTCCCAACTAGGCGTCTCCTTCGTATTCTGATGAACTATGCGTCCCCTCATTAAAGTTTCCGGCCTTTCACATTGTTTAGGCAGGGTTCTCTATTTAAACCCGATGTTACTTTACTTCCTTTACATAGCATTCTTCTCCATCACTTCTTTTTCCTCCACGTAATGGCTGCTCCACCACCACCACGAGGTCCTCAACCACCCCCGGTCCTCCTTTTCCGATTAATCCTCTTCCACTTCCGTACCCTCCGTCGTGCCTCCGAACTCGACCCGCTACCAGATGCTCCAGCACCTTCGGCCCACGCGTCGATCATATAGATCGACGCTTGGGCCAGCTTGTTTCAGTCTATCACACCATCAACAACAAGCCGACTATGGTACTCGACACCCGGGACATTGAGTACCATCCTTCAAACGACAACGTCTCCGTCTCCGACGACTCCCTCCCCTCCGACAACGATGGGGAGGAGTAAATATTTTTATGTTTTGTTTTTTGTTTTTTATTTTTTCTTTCCTATTTCGATTGTCTTGTCCTTCTCATTAGATTCTTTCTTTTTCCGACAAAAAGGAAACAAACAAAACATTGTCCTCATGTGTGATCAACATTAAAAACTCACACAATACGGTTAAGATCGAGACCATACAAAACAAAAAACATCGTTTACCTTATTCGAATAAAAACAAACACAATGACAATTCTTCCCAAGGTTGGACCGTCGTTGTCGTCGGTTTTACCTCGCCCGATTTGAAACAAAGTGTCCTTTTCATTATCTTCCTTCTTTTTCCGACAAAAGAAAAAGACAAAAGGAAAGGGACACCGATAATGCTACTCAACACCGGGAGAGGTAAAAACGACAACAACGAAGGACCTAGCTTGAGCAGAACGCCAGAACCTCGGTTGTCTTGAACCTTAATGGTTTGTCGAGAAGAGACAACATTTACTATATATAGGAAGACTATTAAGACCGGAGATTTAAACAATACACGGTCCTCAATGTTGAGCTAAAAATACACGAAGCCGGACTTTTAGGAGCGGACATAAAAATAAGTTACTTTTAGGACCAGACCTCTAATAAATATGCGGCCCTAAAAGTCTCTAGTCTTTAGAGACTTTTAGTTCCGGTCTATAATACACTTGTAAGACCGGAGTTTAAATAAACTTACGGTCCTAAATCTTTAGGACCGGACTTTTAAAAACTATGCGGTCCTAAAAGTTGCGATCAGTTGCTCATTCACAACATCCTTGTAAATTACTTTTAGGATTGGACCGCTAATAAATATGCGGCCCTAAAAGTCTCTAGTATTTAGAGACTTTTAGGACCGAACTATCATACACTTTTAAGACCAGAGTTTAAACAAACCTACGATCCTAAATCTTTAGGACCGGACTTTTAAAAAATATGCCGTCCTAAAAGTCACGATTAATTTGTCTAATTGCTCATTCACAACATCCTTGTACCACAAATTTCAAGCACTAAATAGCTAGAATGAATGAATTTCTTTGAAAAAATAAACAAATTTATTATTGAATTACACATTGCGTATGTATATTTACAAATGAATGAATTGTTCGAAAAATAAACAAATTTACATAAAATTATTGTTGCTACAACATATATTTATAAATGAATTTAGGACTTAATTATTGTCCTAACTTTAATCGTCATACGAGATATTCACAAAACAAATTGCGTATGTGCTCCATTTCATCTTCGGGGAAAGGGATCAGGACAGGCAAACCTCTGTAACATCAAAAACAGAAACTGAATTAACTTGCGTGCATATTTCATATATAACATTAAGCCACAAACTAAATTCAGCCAAACCTCTGTAACATCAAATACATTTACCTTTACAGTTAATTTAGTCCTTCCTTCCATGATAATATCATATATGTGTTTCATGACGTACTGCCCACATAAGTTGGACTCCGTTGGTTTCCGACGGGTCTAAAAAGAACAAGAAATATATATAAGAGCATATATAGCTTACTGACCAAGTTCACAAGGCAGTGTCCAAATATATACCAACCTTTGGTGTGTGCCATGTAAGATTAGTGGCCTGATACGAACTTTTTTTTTTTTACCTCGATTTGGAAGGGCTTCATGACACTATCATAAAAATCACAAATTTATTAATAAAGGTTCACTGAAAATTCACAGCAGAGATTTCAAACTAGAGAATCAAAATGACATGCTTACTCGTTGATGGTTTGCACCAATGTAGTCCCTGGATCGCCGTGGGTGGAGCATAAGAAGATAACTTTATGCTCCTCCATGCACATGAGGAGCAACTCGCGATGGCGGCTAAAATTCATAGCAAAAAAGTACTCGATGATATATGTAGCAGAATTAAGTGAATTGCAAACAAGAATTGTGATATGTACCTGTGAAAGTATGGAAACATGTAAACCTTTCTTCTCACTTCACACAACCTCTTTGATATGTACTCCTGTCTCTCCTCCTTGGATGTTGTACTTGCATAGATCAAGGGCACAAGAATCCAAAATCATTGATTTTGCCATGTTGCTCCAATACTTGATGCATGAACCTACAATAATGACATCGATCAGGGAATTAGTATATATGTATGTGTGTCTAAACGATGCATTTAAATTATGTACTCATAGAAGAAGATACTTACTTCATCCACATTTGAACAATTGCACTAGTAAGCTCCCGAGAGGAAGCGGTAGGGACGTTACATCATCGGTGTCAAAGAAAACCGGTTGAGGATTAGTGAGGCCTACTACTTCATTGACAAGCCACCATTTATATTTAAAATATCCACTCTTCACCATATCGGATATTTTTTCCTTGGGCATCAACTTAGCGAGGGGATAGAGCTTGAGGAGGGGATGGAACTTGAGGAGGATGGAACTTGAGGAGGAGAGGGTGGAACTTGAGGAGGAGTAGAGACATGTACATGCTTTACTGGCCAAGAGATGAAGGTTCCCTTGACATGACTCACATGCTTCAGCTCATCAGTTGAGAGAGGTAGAGGTGCATCACTGATCACCTTTTCAATTGACACTCTGACTTCATTATCAGCCATTTGTTGGTGGTGTACAGTTGATCCCAAGTTGTGGATAGTCCCTTTTGCAACTAATCGTCTATGAATATCACGATCCTCCACACACAGTCACGGGGTTGCTCGACGTCCAACAATACAGCTCCCTCTAGTGCTCGGCTGCATAGCATTGTAGGTGAGTGTGGCAAGGGAACACTGGTCTCTGGACGAGAGCTCAAAAGCAGCCTCATCTGCTTCAATTCATCCTTCATCTGGCTCATTTCAGATTGTCACTTTGCTTCTTTAGCCGCTACTTCCTCATTTATTTTGGCCACCGTGTGGTCCATCTCCTCCCAGGTAACCATACTTTGTCTATGGTGTTTGGATTTACCAAAGCATTCCTTCAGGCCTACCCGTCCTCCAATCCCCCTTACACTCCCCGGGTGATCCGGTTTTTCGGTCGTAACGGTCAGAACATCATTCCTCCCGTCCGATACAAAAGATCCCTCTCCTTCTTTCTTTTTAAGATCTTCCTGTAAGATACAGATAACGAGAAGCTTAGTAATGAAACTTGTTTAGTAACTAAAAAATAACAATAATGATACTTACAATTCTTTCAGCAACTACACGAGTTTGTTCACTCGTGTAGGCGCCGCTTGGCTTTTGCCGAATATGCAACCACAACTCCTCGCGATGTATTGGAGATGGCTGATCAACTATCGCAGAAGGATTGGATTCAACTTCATCTTCCAATCTCTTCCGCTTGGCCTCCATCAATTCTTTTTCGGCCTTTTCATATCCGCCGCGAGAAGCCCTATGCGCGCAATCATTCTTTCTCCCTATCTCCTGTGCTTGTTCCCTTCTTTTCTGTGAATCAGAATTGAAAACAACTATTAATTTTGAATTCCAGCCATGTCACTAACATAAATTAGAGAACTTCTAATTATCAGAATTGAAAACAACTATTTAATTATGCTAATTATCAATAGGCAAAGGCAAAGCAGCGTCTTGATTCCATTCAACCATAGGGAGTTTGATAGACTATTTCTCTTAGTTAAAAAAAACAAAAGAAACTATAGCAAGAAAAATTAGCATAGGCTGCATACCAAATTCAGGAAAAAAATATCACATACCTCCAACCATAGGGAGTTTGAACATAAATTGGAGCTATGTATTGTACTGCTAGATAGATAGGTTAAGAAACAAAAGAGAATTATGCTTATAGAATAATACAAACTTGATCCTTTTTAAGGCATCCAGTGGGATCAGCAGTCCCCATTAGATAGTAACAATTGGGTATATAAAGTTTCCCCCTTTTAAGACTATTCATTTCCTCCTTTGCAAGACAAACCATTACACAATTACCTTCTTAGTAGTTTACCTTTTCGGGGTTTACATATCGACTTGCATAGACAAAGGCGGGAAATGTATACTTCTATTCACACACCAAACCATTTAACTAACGGGATTAGATGAACACAATAACATTCACATATCCGCACAGGTTAATAAGCAAACAAAAGGGCAAAAAAAAAAACTAAATATAAACTCACCAGAGCTTCAGGAGTGGTCCGTAGCTGAACAAATTGTTGTCAAGTTTGTTCATCAATAAATGTGTAATTGTCACAAGGATTTTGGTCAGGCCTAACCTCGAAAAAAATATATGTGTTAGCTACAAAGGTCTTAAACTTCCTCCACCGATCAGCACAATAAGACAATGTCTTGTCTTTCAACTTCTGAGAGTCAAGGACAGCGTATGTAAGCCAGATAGTGTCCCAAATAGGTTGCTTTACATTGCCAAAGTCGACATTTTTCCACTCATTTATCAAGATGCTAACCTTGCTACGTGCAAGATAGCCGACAAAACTAGTATATTTGCTTTTATTAGGACCGAAAGGTTCCAACTTTTCATCAAACTGAATCTCGAGCCTTGACCCGGTCCGACTTAGGGTTACATCCATCATTCTTGTGCCTCTTCTACCACGGCGTGCATGATTGTTACGAGGCTCATTGTGAGATGAAGAGGGTTCGTTCTGACTCACACTAGTCACACCAGTAACCAGCGTTCCCGGAACACAAATAGAATCGTTTTCACCGTTCATTTTTGAGACGGGAAGAGAGGAATGCCTGAGCAAACGAGAGACTAACAGATATCGTACATGGGCGAGGAAGAGAGGTAATGCAACATGAAGGGTTTCGCAACGGGAACAGAGGTTCTTCAGTGAGAGTTACAAAAGATTTCGCGCGAAGAAATGTTTTGTTGGCGCCTCATTTTTAAGACCGAACAAAAAATAAAGTCCGATCTTAAAATTAAAATCAAGACCGTTCATATTTAAGGCCGGTCTTAAAAGTAATTAATTATTTGTTTAATTTTCTTCAATATCGAGGTACTAGCTACCACAATTTAAGTCCGGACTTAAAATATTTAACTTTATGAACGGACAAATTATAAGACGGTCTTAAAAGTTAACCTTTAAGACATGTCCTTATAAACGTCCGGTCTTAAAATTAATTAAATTTTTGTGACCGGCCTTAATATATCTCCGGTCTTAAAAGTTTAACTTATAAGACCGCCTATTACATATGTGTGGTCTTAAAACCTTGAGACTTTTATATTTAAATTTTTCCTTATTATGTTGGACCACAAAAAATATAAGTACGACTGTATGAGATGTCTCTATAAAGTAATTGAAATTTGAATTTTTTTAATAACATTTTTAAGACCGGTTGTTTTATGTCCGGTCTAAATAATATATTTAAGACCGATGAAAATATGATCCGGTCCAAAAAGTTCTTTATATTTATGGAATTGCCACCGGTCATTCCTTTAAGACCGGCGCATCGAATCTCCGATCTAAATGAGGCGGTCTTAAAGCCCTTTTTTGCACTAGTGGAGAGCTACAAACCACATTTTATTTTCCTTATCGGTGATATAAAATACTTGTTTCACATGGTTTGCCATAATAAAAGGTTCATCTCCAAAATTGCTACTATTGATATTGACTAATGTAAATCCTAGCTGATTGATCTGAACACCATTATTGACATTAACTCACTTGCATTTGAAAATGAGAAATTTAATTTTAACATAGTCCACCTCTCAAATCTCTTAAATAACACCATAATAAGGAATGACTACCCATTTAGGCTTCTTCTCTTTCAAAGTGGAGAAGTGTATAGATCCAGCATCTAACATAAAACCACTGTTCTGGACGGTGCTCCTATCATCTAGGGATTTCGTGTAAAATGTATAACATGAATTCCAAGTTATGACATCAACCTCAGGACCACGTGCTAACCATTTTATTGTGTCAAAACACATTCCTCTCCCTCGACCTTTTGTTTGAACCAATTTGTAAAATTTGCTATCCTCCTTAATTAACCTTTGTTTAGTGATTCGACTATTTTCTTTCCTTACAGCTTCTTTATGTGCATTTGTGCTATCTTGAACTTCATCAACATTATTCAAGATGTATAAGTGGACTTGTAGCAATTCATCAAGATCCATACTCTTTATTGAAGCCCTTCGTCTACCCCGTCATTATGCTGATTAGGAAGCCCAATATGTCTTACTTTGACCAAATAATTTTGATAAAATTCCATAGCTTCTTTAGGAACATATTTTTAAACAATTGATGCTTCTGGCCGGTTTGTGTTCTTGACATACCCTTCTAGGAATTTCATAGATATTTGAATTGGGTTTATCCATCGTAAATTGATAGGGCCACACAACTTTATCTCTCTCACTAGATGAACAATTAGATGAACCAAGATGTCAAAAAATATAGGAAGAAAAAGCTTATCAAGCTGGCACAAGATTAGATATCCTTCATTTTCCAATTCATCGAATTTTTTGATCTCAAAAACTTTACTACAAACCACATTGACGAAGAGACAAATCTAGTCAAAATGTATTGAAGATCATATTCAGCATTGCCTCGAATAGCTACTTGGGAGTAGCTGTTCCATTAAGATATGACAATCATGAGACTTTTGCCTATTAATTTCAAGTTCTTCATTGATACAAGTGTCTTAAAATTTGAAGAATAACTTGAGGAAACTTTTGTGCCATGTAAACATTCATAAAAACTTCTTTTCTCATCCTTAGACAAAGTATGAGAAACAGGGGGACAATAAATTTTCTTACGATATGGCTTTGGATGTAAGTCTTCGTGTATTCTTATTATTTGCAAATCCAATCTTACCTTTACATCATCCTTGAAATTACCTTGTATTTTGAGAAGTGTGCCAACAATGCTATCACATATGTTTTTCTCCACATGCTTGACATCAATACAGTGTCTCACATCAAGATTGCGCCAATATGGAAGATTTAAGAATACAAATCTCTTTTTCCACATATTTTTTCACTTCTTTTCTTTGCAATCTTACCAAAGATAATACTGATATTTATCACCTTTTCATAAACTTACTCCCCAGTCAATGGCTCCAGAGCATCTTGATATTCTTGGCCACAAAAAAAAGGTTTCTTTAATCGACGATATAGGTGGCTCGGTCTAAGAAATCTCTTATGGCCAAGATAAACCGTCTTTCTTCCATGTTGAAGTTGATAGTAGTATGTGCCTTTTTCACAAACTGAACATGTCTTATGGCCTTTTACATTATACCCTGACAAGTTACCATATACTGAGAAGTCATTTATAGTATAAAAGATTATGGCTTGCATTTTAAAAACCTCCTTCTCGTTTGAGTAAAAAACATCAACACCTTCTTCCTACAACTCTTTCAAGTCTTCGATTAAGGGCTCAAGGTAAACATCAATGTCATTTCCAAGTTGTTTTGGTCTCGAAATCAACATAGAAAACATTATGTACTTTCGTTTCATGCATAATATAGGAGATAAGTTGTAAATAATGAGGAGTACATGCCATGAACTATGTATACTACTAAGGCTACCACAAGGATTCATGTCATCCGTGCTAAGGGCAAACCTGAGGTTCTTAGGTTCTTCGCTGAGGTTAAGAAATAATGGATCGATTTTCTTTACTTAAGAAGAATCAGTTGGATGTCGAAGCTTTCTATAAGAAATCATTTCATCGGCATGCCACCTCAATTTTTTCCATCATTTTCATTAGCAAACAAGAGCTTGAACTTTGGTATCATTGGAAGATACCATAACACTTTTATAGGCCCCTTATTTGATTTGTACCTTGAGGTTTCACATACCGAACACTTCTACTTCTCTTCAAACTCTTTTCTATACAATATACGATCATTCGAGCATGCACGGATCTTTTTGTATACCATACCTAATAGATAAAGTATTTTCTTAGCATCATAGTGTTACACCTCTACCGGCCTCGCCCTTTCGGGTGGCGGGTTAGAGGGATTCCTTTACTTAGTTACCTTTCCTTCATAATTAGGTCCATTTAACATTTATCAGGGTAAGCGCAACAAAGCATTTAACCGGTTTGGACAATCTACTATATTAGTAAAAGTAAAATAAACATAAATTAAAAGTCCCCGAAGGGTTAAGGGTATAGTAATCCAAAAATAAACACCAAATATATACAGTCATCCCAAAAATATAAGTACAAAAATCAATAGGGCATCCCCTATTCTTCATCTGCAACTTAATGCCTTACCTTTCCAAAAAGGATCTTCACATCAGGCACGTCCCCCTGTGACTAAAGAAGAGTCTGGGGTCCGATGGTAGCCCCAGAGTAACCATCAATACTCATGCACTAAATGTGTAATGTGTATTCATGCAACCATGTAAGTATGTAAACATAGATAAATATGCCAAATATACCACAATATGTAAAAAGAAGCACACATAGTAGCACGTCTTTGCACCGTCGAGCCGCCTTACCAAGGTAGGCCCTGGAATTACCGGAATCACAAGCCTGTTTCTATTGAGTCGCCACGTAGGCAGACCCCAGCAGGCATCGCCTGTTTCCGTTGAGTCGCCACATAAGCAGACCCCAGTAGGCACCCTCAGCGCTAGGGACACAATCACAAACATGCTCTGTATGCATATTTGGCACAACACGTACAAAAATACATATGGCAAGCAACACATACAACAAACACATAAAAGTGCCAGAGTAAAGTGGTTACTACCTGGTAGGGTATGAAACGTCTTAATATTTTATTTTCCCTGATCACTTTTCCAAATATGCCCCTGATCTAAATAACACCAAAATACCTTATTTTTAGTATCGACGAAAATACCCTTGAATTATTTCTCAAAACCGAGCCCTTTACTTATTTTCCAGAACATCCAATGTTTCTGGCCCAACTTCAAGGATTTTTAATAACTTCCACAAAAATAATATTTGCATGAAACCAACGCCATTTAAACCATTAAGATGTCTATTTTTTAGGAAAAATAATTCCAGAGACCAATAGTACATATATTGTTGCGTATAGCCCATTTTTCACTCTCTGGTCAAATTTCACCCTGATGCTTCCAGAGCCAACTTTAACAATTTTTATCTCTTAGAAGAAAACTCCAAATAACATAAATTGTACATAAAGGTGAACCTTAGGATGTGTAATTTATCCCTGTAAAATTTCAGCTTAATCCAAGTTCATTTACTATTTTTAAAACTCAGTTGAAGGTTCATTGCCTAGAAACCCAGATTTGGCAGCAAGCTTGTTCTTAAGGATTTTTCGGTGTTTTTGAGTTTGAAAACTTAAATCATAGGTTAACCCCATAAAAAATCATATTTTAAACACTTTGAGACCATCAAAAACACCAAAATCAGATTGCAACACCATGCCCTAACCCTTTGCACGAAAATCACAAGTTCAATTTGCAAAGGTTCGGGTTTTCGATGTTTACCTGATTCGGAAGTTCGGTTGATGACCTTAGAAGCTTGGGACCTGATCTTGGCTAGGGAGGTTGGATGATCTCTTCTCTCTTTTCCTCTGAAATTTTTTGCTCCTTGGTTAAGAGAGAGAGAGAAAATGTCATTTAATAAAGGTAGAAGGTAACTGAGCAGTCTAGAATATTTAATCCTGTTCAAATGGATATGGCATTTTGACTTATTTCCCAAGAATTTCTAGAGAATTCCAGGGGACTCTAGGATGAGGACATGTGGCGCATTCTCATTCAAGTTTGGCAGATTTTTACTTTTCAAATGGTGAAAATTACTTATTTTGATCCAAAACACCTTTTTGACCAACCAGTAGGGCCCACATCCTGTCTAATGGACTGATTGGCTTTACTTTTTCTCCAAGAAAAATTCCAGAGGGTTCTAGGTCGGCCAAGTGGCATGGCCCCTTCAAAATATCTAGATCTTTACTTTTCATTTGGAGAAAAATACATACTTTGGCCCGAAATTTTTAAAAATTAGTTTTGGGCCAAAACTTCTTTATTATTATTTTCTTTTTCCCCAAGCTCTCTAGACACTTCCTAGGGCTAGATGGAACCTTCTAGACCCCTAAAATCAGATTCATGATTTTATTTTATTTTCCCTAATTTATCTAATCAACTCCCCTTTTTCTAGCAAGTGGGTCCCGCACTATGTCTTTTGTGTTGGAATCCGGTACAACGCAATGATTAAAAAAACTTACGGATCCAATCCCGAGGATCACTCAGTGCATTTAAACAAGGCTAGGGAATCCGAAATTACCTTAGGAGAATTCGTTTGCGGCTTGTTCTTCGTTGAACAGGTGGGCTACCTCCTCGATCAGCAGAAGACAACTCGTAGGATCGTCTTCCTCCACCGGTATCCACACGAACAACTCCCGAACACGGCTACGGAAGCGTGCTAGCGACTCTTGTGCGTCTCTCTTGATTTTCCACTCTAGGGTTTTTCTCGCGGCTTTCTCGAATGCGCTCGACAAAATGTCCCGTGAGTTTTCCAAAGCCGTTCAGCGCATTATATAAAATTAATCCTTATTAATTTTGAAATTCAAATTTCAAATATGGATTTAAATACATTAATTACATCAATCAAATCGATGTAACGTATTTAATCCGCATTAAAAGCTGATTTGAAATTCGAATTTGGAATCTGATTAAAATAAATGTATTAATTAAATCCATCTAATAGATCTAATCAAATCCATTTATTCAATCCAAATTAAAAGCCTTTTGATTTAATTTATCTCTATAAATTAAATCGAGAAATAATATCTATCTATTTAATTTAAATTTGAGATACCATATCTCAATTTAATATTAAATAGATATATGATATCTTTATTCGAAAATTAAATGAGATACAATATCTCAATTTGTTTTAGATATTTAATTTATCAAATAAATTAAATACAAAACAAATATTATATATATTAATATTATAATCTCTATTAATAATATTAACATATATTAATTTCGAATTTAATATATATATACATATATACATATATATATATATATATATATATATCCTAGATTAAATTAGGTATTCATTAAATCTTAGACGTATCTAAGATTCAATGAATCTGGACACATTGCTCGTGTTGAGTTATTCTTGTGTGCGACCTACGCAGCCCATATGAGATTGGCGGTGAGCCAACGCTTTGTCGACCCATAAGTCGCAAGCGGCCTCTAGCAAGACATTGCGCGACTACCCAATTCACATGGGGATCGATGACACGATACAACCTATCGTACAACCATGTCACGTCCCTTTTGTCACGCGATAATTTGGTCAAGGATGAGGCATGAATAATGTCAACTTCCTTTTCTTGATCACTACTTTCTCGATTCTCGAGTAGTTTAATAAGTGAAAATGGAAACTCCTTTCCATCACGGACGGCCGTACATTTCTTAGACTCACTCATCGAGGGCCCGGTATTATCTCTCTACAAATGTGAGGGACAAATTCCATCTTGACCATTCACATTCCTCCGCATGAAAACCACCGATCCCGATCCCGGCCTTTATCATCACTCCGGTCAAAGGTGACTTTTGACTAGGTCAAAGGTCGATGACTCATCATGTAGGAATCCATGATGGTCTCGGTCATAGGGGCGTTGTGACGCGGTTATACATGAGATAAGCTTATGACTAAATCCATGCAACTTTCTCATAGTAGGTCGGTCCGACCTTGTATTCTTACAAGTGCCCATGACTTTGATTCGTATCTCCATACGTCATCAAAGTCATACTTGGTCTTACCTCATCTTCGCTCTCGCGTAGATAACCGATCGAGGGACATTTAGGATATCATCTATAAGATATATCCGGGGATCGATTATCACTTGTAAACATGCAAATGAAGTGATAACTTAATGGAGAACAATGACTTGCCCTAGGGCATAATTTCCAACATTTTGCACTGATTTTTCTCTTTCTTTTTCTTCAAGCATGTTTTTAATGATTATGGGGGGCTGGGTGGTGCTACTTTGGACCCACCAAATCTATCCTCCAACTTTACCTCTGACTTTTCACTTTATCCGGTCCAATCTCCTCCTGCCGATCCATGTGGGTCCCGCTAATCAACAGGGTGTTTCCCTTTGGACTTTTCTTCAACTTTTCCAAATAATTTCCCTTGAATGGAAATTCATATGTGGTGCCTTCTTAAATTTCCAAAATGGCCCCACACTTATCTCATTCAATCAAAAAAGAACCCCTAACTGATCCCTATTGGTCCCCTTTCTACTGGTTAACATCTTGTGGGACCCGTATTTTGTTTTTGGGCTTGAATATGACTAAAATCATCTAATTTTATCTTCTCTCTAATGGTGGAGGAAATTCAATGTTAAAAGGACAAGGAATTGACTATTTTGCCCTTGCTTTTCCTCTTTTACCCTTGAAATGACACGTGTCCCAATGTGATCATTACACTGACTCTTGCTTTTTGACATATGACTCTCCAGTGTCTCCTTCTCTTCCTATTTTCCTCAAAAATGTAGAGGATCTTTATTTGTCCAAGAAATGTCATACTTCCTGAACCAGGCTTAGCCTCACTTAGGCTTATTCTCAAGTCTCCATGCCCGAAATTCAGGTATTACACATAGTATCGATGAAGGCAGCACATTATCATCTGGAAGCATGTCATTAAAAGCCTCAAGCATAAAAAAACTATTTTCGCTTCCAATGACTTGCTTTCAAGCTTACCAATTTCAATACTGCATTCAACAATTGGTATTAAAGTGGCTTCTCTGCATCACTGCACATATTAACATATGTATGTGATTTCTCAAAAGCCTCTTCTCCTACATCATGAATAATGTTCTCTATTCAATCATCCATATTCGTGTCATTATCATCAAAGGTCACTTCCCCAAGTTAAGATGCACTTGGACTTTCTTCACCATGCCATATCTATACTATATAAGTCTTACAAAATCCTTCACAAATTAAATGTGTGTGTATAGCTTCAGCACTTAGTCACCTCTCGTTCAAACATTCTACACAAGGGCAATAAAATTTCCTACTATCATTATCAGCATTTCTTTTATCAAATTCTAAAAATTCCCTCACCCCATTATCATATTCAACACTCGTCCGTAAAGTATTTATCCAATTGTGATCCATAGTCAATTCCTATAGACAGAAACATTTAACGTACATTATCGCAAAAAATTAAAAATTGCATAAATTAAGCCAACTCCAAATGTATATGCCCAATAAATGCATCCTAGTGAATCCAACATAACATAATAAATTCAAATGCATATGCTCAATTAATGTATCACAGTGAATCTGTAAGAAACAGCTGAACCCAAGAGGGGGTGCATTGGGTGTATGACAAAAAACTTATGTAGTTTGAAAATCTTTTCACGTCTTCTAAATCAACAGTCAGATATTCAAATAAACATATACTTGAAATATAAGAGATAAGGAAAGAGAATATGCAAACTATGATTTATACTGGTTCGACCCAATCCTTAACCTACGTCCAGTCCCCAACCTGCACTTGAGATTTTCAATCCACTATCCACTTGTTTAATTCAGGCACAAGAGAAGCCTATACAATCCAATAAGTTCTCCCAAACACTTGTGAAGCTAAACTCTTACTGAGATACCCTTTTTCACACTTTGTAAAGATATAATCAATTTCCCACTCAAGATCACCAATCTTGAGTAACTCTCATATAAAATGATTAAAAATCCATCTTTTCTTTCAGAAGTGAATAAGATAAACATTGAAGTTCATTACAAATAATCTCACTCTCTTTGGTAAATTATATGATTATTGAGATAATCAGAGAATAAGTGATATATATGTAATAGTATTGGCATTTTGTCTATGAAGTTGTAATCTCGTGTGTCTCGTCTATTTTGAATACTTCTCCTTATATAGTTGATGAAGAGCATTTGACCATTGACCAATTCTTCTAGTTTAGAATATGGTCGTTGGAAGTAGTCGTTGAAGCTTCTGTTACTTTTTGGCTGTTGAACTCTAATCATAGAATGTTTGACGTTGGCTTCGTTAACGCTCCACCTTGAGTGTTGTATTAATTATCATTATGAAGATTCAAGCTTTTCGTTAGAATGTTCAAACTACCTATTAGACTCATAAGCTTTCCTCTGTTTTCTGTCACAACATTAATGTTCTCACACAAATATGACATTTTGTGAATTTGCAAGTAATCCTTTGTTTAATCATTTGGAACTCATTAATACACTGGTTAAATATAGCAAGGAATAGTAATGAGTCATGATAAGAAGTAATGAAATCATAATCAATGATTTTCACTTTATGAACACGGTAATTTACTGATGCAGAAATGGAACACTTGAGGATGCCTGCCGGGGTCTCCTATATGGCGGCTCAATGGAGTCGGGCTTGTGATTCCGGTAATTCCGGGGCCTGTCTTGGTAAGGCGGCCCAACAGTTTCGAAGACGTGTTATTGTATATGTTTATGTTTGTATATGCGGTGTATTTGGCATATTATTTGTATTTACATATATGACATGGTTGCATGCATACACCTTACACATTTAGTGCATGAGTATTGATGGTTACTCTGGGGGCCATTATTGGACTCCAGTTACTCTATAGATACAGGGGGACGTGCCTGCATCGAAAAAATTTGTTGGAAAGGTAAGGGCTTATCGGAGTAGATTGAAGAATAGGGAATACCCTATTATATTTGTATCTATTTTTGGGATGACTCTATATATTATTTTGGCATTTATTTTTTGATAACTGTACCTTAACCCTTCGGGGACTTTTATTTTCTGTTTATTTTACTTTTACCAGTACAGTAGATTGTCCAAACCTACTAAATGCTCTGTTGCGCTCACCTTAATACATGTTAAATCGACCTAATAATGAAGGAAAGGTAACAAGTAAAAGGAATCCCTCTAGCCGCCACCCGAAAGGGCGAGGCTGGTATGGGTGTAACACGTTGAGTGACTGTAAGACGAAAGCAGAAGATGAAGAGGAAGAAGAATATATTATTTGAGTTTTAAGGTAAGTTATTTATTTTATAAGATTATTTAAGTAGCTAAATTAATTTCTTTTCAACAAACTTTCTTCATAAAAGTTATTCTACACATTATTCTCTTTCTAATGAGAGTAATATTATACCGATTAGTAAAAATTTTGGGGTTAGAATTCTAACAAAGTTTTGAGTTTTAATAATAGATGACAAGATATTTTGTAGAGCGTGATTAATAGACAGTTTTAATTGGTTTAGATTTATTAGTTGGTATTTGTGGGAATTTAAATTAATTTTCTATCTAAAAGAATTTAGGATTTATTATTTATATGATATTTCTATCGATTAAATGAAGTTTGAGGTATTTATTTGGATTATTGGAGTTATTGTTGTCGGTTTAGTTTTGCTAAACCTTGAACTATATAAAATTATGAGTTGGGATTTGGAATTTAAATTAGAGTTTGATATAATTTTGATTATATGGAGATTTGAAGATTTGTTAAATAAATTGGGTTATGCTTATATAAGTTAGTATTAGGTTAAGAAATTGAGATTTGTGGTAATAGTTCTTTTGTATTCGAATTTATAATTCATTTTTAATTTATTGGAGGTTATATTGAGGATTTGATGGATTGAATTTGAGATTTATAATGAATATGAATATTTAGGTGAAAATTATATTGTAGAAAATTGGGTATTTTGGTTAAACTAATGATGTGGTGATATTTTGATGATCATAATTAGTGAAAAATAATTTATGAAGGATATGAGATTGTAACGATGATTTGAGGAATAAATAGAATTATCCAATCTTTTAAGAAAATTATAGTTTAATTAATTACTTATTATTGTATTTTTGTTAATTCTATTAATGTATAATTATTATATTTATTTTTAGAGTGGACTTAACATCTCTCAAGTTTAGTTCTTGTGTCAAAAATTTGAGGTAACCACTTTCCACTCATTGTACTTGCCTGTATGATGTTTGTGAGTGATTTTTAATATATGAGAACTACGTTGTTAAAGAAGTTGCCTTGTGGGATTTTATTTTAAAAATGTGACCGGTGAGATTGTATTATTGATTTAATATATTAATGAATACTTTGAAATGGTTATTAAGAGAGAAAATTATGATATTACATATTTTGGATAATGCACTTCTGTTATGATTTTGTGAGTTAAAATAGTTTTGTTATTTTAATGATTATTGAGACAATGTATTATATTAAAAATCATGTTTGGAATCTTATATAGACATGTCAATATTTTGATGATGTGGAGCTGTGATGGTTGCGGAGTGATGATGGGAGTTATTGTGTATAATACCACATGGTATGTCACCACTCTATGCACGAGTGGATGACTTTGATATTTTCAAGGCCCTTGGTATCACCCTTTTCCTTTGGCTTGGTTAAGGGTCGGCCCTTGGGACAATGACACCTTTCTATATTCGAAGGAAAGGGAACCCATCGTCCGATATGAGTTATATAGCCTTTGGCCGGGCTACATCTAATCATTGGTAAGCCTGATGTAATCTTGTCATAGAGACTAAACCTATTACGTTACAGCCCATGGGTTCTGTCAGCAAAAATAAGGGTGCGGGGTGATAAGGATTGTCAGGGTATCAAGTTGTTGCTTGCCATGTTATATATGTGATTTATGACATGAAATTTGATATAGAAATTTTATTACAAAATTCGTGATCATATTAATTTGTAAATTAGATATCCAGTACTTCGTCATTTAAAATATTCCACTTGGCACCTCACAATCATATATTAGCATTTATAATGAGCTGGATTGATAGTTACAAATATTTTAAGGTGTTAGCTCCCGTGTAAATCAATCAGGGAAGGCTTCGGAAGCTTCAGTTACTTTTGCTAACGGTAGTGCTTCCACCTTTTTGGTACATGTTGAATTATTGTATATTGTCGCATTAGGGCTCACTTGGCATACTCTAGTATATTTTGGATATTCTAGCAAATTTTAAAGCAATATTTAGTTTATAAATATGGGCTTTGTAAAAACCAAAGCTTAATTATGTGCATAAAGCATTTTAATAAACAGTTTAATCAAGTTAGTAGTTAATAATTGTCCTTTAAAATGGAGGATGTTACACCATCACCTAGAAAGCATCAAAGGAGAAGGAGGACTCAAAGAGAAGGAGTTCTCAAGGCAATTGGGAGATAGCCGTGTGGAACAACATTAGTGGACATCATAGACTTTGAAGTCTACGAGTGATCTAAGGTAATCCTAAATCCCAAATAGTTGTTGTAACGAGTAGATCCTAAACAGAATTCATGAGAACCATACAGAGTTATGGGTTCTGCAATGATTAACAAAGATTTCTAATTCTTAACATCCTAATTTTCTTTATCATTTAGTTATGAGCTCTCATGAGCACCGTAAAGAGTTATGGATTCTCACAAGTACAGTGAAGAGTTACAAATTATAACTCATGATTATTAGGAATTTCAAATGTGGTATCTTGATGTTCAATGAGTAGCATAACTCATGAGTACCGTAAAGAGATATGGGTCAAAGAAAAGAAGGAGATTCTATGAGTAATATAGGTCATAAGTACCGTAAAGAGTTACAAGTATGACTCATGAGTACCATCCATTTTGTGGTTCAATAATGTAGAGTAAATAGTGACTTGGTAAGAGTTATAACTCATAAGCATCGTAAGGAGTTACGGATTCTCATGAAAACTGTAAAGAGTTTCAGGTTATAACTTATGAGCAAGTATTAACTCTCATGTGTATAACAGTGCTTGAATATCATACAACACCCTAAAATTAACCAACAAGTGGTATCAAAGCTGAGTTAAGCACCATGATAAGTGGTTCTCACAGTCTGACATGTGATGAAGGATTGACTCTTACCCTGACATGGCCAGTGGATAGCTTGCTACTGTTATCGGTTGCATTGGTCGATAGGATGTGTGTAAAACTCGTTTCGAGGGGCCCGTTGTTGTCACGGCATGGTGATACTAACAAAACAACAAGTAGTATCAGAGCCATGCTCGTCACTAAAAACACATGGGGTACTATTATTGAATTCAATTCTATTATAGTTTAGGAGGTTCTTGCATGTATTTTTCTATCCTTTTGTAGGTACTAGAAAATGATGGTTACGTTGCCTCAAATGCATGATTTTTTTTTTAAATATGATTATTTTGTCCTGATTTAAATTTTATTTTTATTTTTGGTAATTGGGTTTTTTCTCCCAATTTAAATATTGCATATAAAATGTAATAGGAATAAGAATGTACTTAATGGTCATATGACCAATGATAATAGGAACAAAGTTAAATGGCAGACAAAAAAGAGAAAATGCATAGACGCTCCAGCAGCTACTTCTAACGGTCAAGTAGCAGGAGACACAACGGAAGAATCTACTCAACGGTCATATAACCTCCATCGACTATAAATAGAGACTCATTCAAGATAGAACCAAAAAAAGAGGATCAACAAAACCAATGATAATAGCTTGCAACTTCATCGTTGAAATGCAAACACTCCAATTCCTACCTTATACTCTCCTGTTTTCTCAATGTTTATATAGCTTACAGTAAAGAGTGAGATATTCTGCAATATACTTTAGTGTTCATTTATAAACTTCTGAGAGAGAAGATTATGTTAGTTACATCGAACTACCCAAGAGGGGGTGAATTGGGTGATCTTAACCAATAATTAAATAAGGAAGGAAAGGTTAGAGAGATATCACTGAAGCATACACACAGATTTATATTGGTGCCTTAACCACGTGGCCTACGTCTAGTCCCAAGATCTCCTATGAGATTTCCACTCTTTTTCATAAAACAATTACAATAAGCACAGAGTAATCTCACCAAATTCACTCCCCCTTACAACTGTAATCAAACAACCACATTCAAGGTCCTACTACCTAAAGATTTTACAACAATCAATTTAACAATTGAATTAAGATAACTCTTTCATAGAGTAAATATATAATCACTGAAGAATTGAATATCAAAAGATACAAGAAAGTATTAATGAGCAATAAGTTGAGCAATAAATAATATTGTTGTTAGTTGTTGGCTCCGAATTGAATGCTCTTCGTATTTATAATTGAACTTCATTAGTGACCATTGGTGAAGCTTCAAACTATCCACTAAGATATTTCAAACATTCTATTAGAACCAAAAGCTTTCCATCAGACATAGGTCGGAGTCATTGGAAGATTTGATGAAATGCATCTTCGTATGGTCGTTAACAATCTTCACACGTCATGCCTTTGGTCTATATATTTGACTAAGGTAGAGTCGCTTTCACTTTCACCTGAATGGGTCTCTGAACATATGATCATTTTAGCTCTGACTCAATTTTTGTGTCCATGCTCTATTTTCTGCTACGTAATAAATGTTTCTGACACTAATCCTGCTTTTTGAGGATTCTCATGCAATTCGTGGTTTGATCAATTGAAACTAACAAATAAATAAGATTAAAAGCATTGAGAATAATAAAAATCAATAATCTAAAGTAACTGGATAATCATCATTGAATTTTGAATTTACAAAGACAAAGATCAACTTACTGAGGCAGCAAAACTCAAGTTTGTTTATCTTAGATCAAGTTGCTAACTCGAGTTTAGTTTATATAACTTGAGTTTTGTTCTTATAACAAAACTTTTACAAAACGAGTTCAGTTTGCAAATAGGCTTTCAAAATGGGAACTCGAATTTTGAATTTCCAACTCACACATGGAACTCAAGTTGTTCAATAATAACTCGAGTTTTGCCACTTTTAGAAAGATTGGCCCAAGACATAAGTCCAATGAAAACTTTTAGATTTTACAGAACTCAAGTTACATCTATTCAAACTCAAGTTACATACAATGAAACCCAAGTTTGCCAAAGTGTTGATTGAGTATAATTGTTGGTCCAAATCCTCTGGTAGCAAGTGAACCAGTCGAACAAGTATAATATCATCCCACAGAGACTATAACACTGCGTAGGCAACCAATATTCAAATGAAAGTTACGTAATGGAAATACTTATGATATTTGTTTTTACTCTAACTATTATTAAATAGAAATAAACAAATGATCAAAATGCCTCAGTTTGCTTCTAACGCATTGCTTCAATGTTTTATTACACGGCTTTCGCAATGCTACAGCAAAACACCTATCGCAATGTTATTTTGTTAACCCAATAGTAATTTATATAGAAAAGTTTGCATCCTGTAAGTACATGTCGTAGTCTACTTGTCCCATATTCCTATGGCAATTTTTGAGCTTAAGGATGTCAATTTAACCTAGGTGTATTGGCTATATGAGGTAAACTCATTCTTGTAGCTTATAGTTTAGATTGACCCTTGCACAAGCTTGCCTAGCACACACTACTTAACATAAGGCTAACATTAACTCTCTTCCAGTAAGCTAAGACCATTGACATTCCCTATTAGCAGCCAACTAACAAACAAGACTATATAAAACAGTTAAGAAAACTGAATTTATTTAATTAAATACTAGGAGATTGGGTTCATACTACAACTAAAGAATACATCATCGCTCGGCCAATGGAAGTTTAGTTCATGATTGATGAGGGAAACATAATTGAAATTATAGAGAAACAACCCATGGAAAGTTTAAATAAGGAAAATAAAATAGAGGAGATCGCCGAAATATTTGACAACATAGGGAATGTCCTGTCATGCAACATCTCTACGTCTTCTACAACACCGTCTAATCCTCTGATATAGATCGGTCTTTCTCAATTTCACATTCGAGTAAGGTCGTATAGAATTTGGACTATGTACTCTTGACTCGTTGATTCTCGACTCTCTAATTCACGATGACCTTTTAGGTTTAGCTGTCTTTTCCTTTTATAGCCAAGTCCTTCATGCCATATGTCCAATGAGCTGGACTTTCCAATTTTGTTAGGCTCAACTCCCAAGATTCGGTTGATTGATCATTTCTTTAATTCCACAGGATTTTGTAGATCTTCTATTCAATTCTCCATGTTTCCTATTTCTGCGTCTGTTAAGTTAATCGTAGTCATAATGTCCAACACAAGTACATGTATTTAATTCCTGAAACAATCTCAAGAAAAGATCAGTGTGGCACAATGCATAACAATTCATCACTTACGATCATACAACATTGTGGTTGCATTAGGGTGCTAGTTTAAATGAAGGGCATACGATGTTGTAGCTTTATATCATATTCATTATGTGCTTTTATAATGTGATGAAATGCATCCTATTTTTCTGCCTATGTGCTGGATAGTGTTTGGAATGAAACAACTTACTTCAACTATCCTTTATTTCCATCTGTGCATGATTTCTAACATATTTCAACAGATCAATCACATTCAAACTTAGTTTTACCATGCAAAGCAGTCATAACACATAGGAAATATATGGCAGAAATATGACTTATCAATAATTAATGTAACCGTTCGAGACATTAATGTCTGGTTATTAAAGAGACTTGAATGCTTCAACTTATATGTTGGAAGCAATAAATGACCGTTGGAATCATTAATGTAACCGTTGGAGACATTAATGTCTCTGTTAGGTTTGAACTTGGTCCAAGTGCTCAGCTAATCTTGTCAACTTTCCTTCAAATTAATCTGTCGGGAGATGATGCTTCCATAGAGGGAAAGAAAACATTTAAACCTTTGCAAAGTCTAGGGAATGATTTGCCAAAAGGATGCAAATTTTTTTGGACCAGCAATAAATGTCTTGACGTCATCTTTTGCTTTATGCTTAATTATCATTCTAATACACTTTAAATTATTTGAAACTTACTAACAAATTGATTAAACATAGTTAAGAATAGTAATGAGTGATGATAGGAAGTATCTAGATCATTCATGAAGATTTCGCAAATTCGAGAAAGATGATTTTCAAATAGAGCGACATAAACTTGAGTTTGTTTAAGCAACCGGAGTTTGCAACTTTTGCTCAGGAACCAAACTTGAGTTTAGAAAACTCAAACTCAAGTTTAGTTCTTTCTCAAAAAGATAATCATGTTGAAGAACATTTCAAACGGGAGCAAACTCGAGTCATTAAGTGACAAACTCCGGTTTGAGACTTTTTGAAATGAAAATAAGGTTAAGTCCAAAAGCTCAAACTGGAGTTTTCAAATATAAACTTGAGTTTTCTTAAGTTCAAAAATAGTGAGAAGCTCTGGCTTGACACAAACTAAAGTTTAAGAAAATAAACTCGAGTTTCCTTAAAACATGAAATCTATAAAAACTCTCGACCAAGCAAAAACTGGAGTTTACTATTCTAAACTCGAGTTTGCTTAAAATATAAAAAACATTAAAAGCTCTCAACCGAACATAAACTAGAGTTTTCTATACCAAATTCGAGTTTGGTTAAGTTCAAAAACATTGAGTGCTCTTTGTCTAATAGAAACTCGAGTTTCCTCTAATAAACTCGAGTTTGCCTTAACTTGTAAAAAACTTAGAGTGCTATCTGTTTGACATAAACTTGAGTTTTCCAATATAAACTCGAGTTTTGCTAAGTTTAGAAAAACTTGAGCAACTCTCTGTCAAGTCCAAACTCTTTTTGACACTCTAAACTCGAGTTTTCCTTTGACAATAAGTTTTTCAACTTAACAAAGACAAACTTCATTTCGAGTTTACAATTGTCAGTTATCATTAAAACACATAGAGAACTAACATATGCTACAACATAATAAGTGATTAGGAAAAATTTATGATATCCCGTTATACATTGATCTTTTCTTGAGATTATTTTAGGGATAATTGCATGCAGTTGGGCTGAACGGTGGTTGATTTGAATGGGATGGAAATAAAGAGCATAGACAATATGAATGAAAATTTAATAGAATCCCACGAAATTAAAAGCAAATCAATCAACCAAATATAGGGAGTCAGGCATAACAGAATTGGAAAGCCCAACTCATTGGACGTACGACGCAAAGATCCTGACCATAAGAGGAAAGATGGCTAGACCTAAAGAGGCAAAGAGAGTAAGTCAAAATCAGTGCAATAGAATCAGGGAAACAGAGAAAAATGAGACTACACCGAGAAGCTTAGAGAACACCAATATGAGGAAAGATTACTGAACTGAGGAAGACACCGAGGCATTACTGATAGACGTCTCGACAAATATTTTTCATCTTAGTTTTCTTTCTCTGTTTTTATTTCATTGAGCTCAGTTGTTCTTTGTTCGCCAGTCATGAACTAAAGTTCCATTGGATGGGTGACGATGGACCCTTAATTTGTATTTGAACCCAGATTGCATGTTCTGATTTATATAAATTTAGTTGGCTTAAATGCGTAATCAATGTAGGTCTTGTGCATTAGATGGCTACTAACAAACAAGAGTTATGGCCTCAGCTTACTGGAAATGAGTTAAGGTTAGACCTTTATTAAGCAGTGTGTGATATATGGTTTATGCAAAATTCTATCTATATTGTAAGCTACAAGAATGTGTTTGTCTCATATAGCCATCACACCTAAGTTAATCTGGCATTTTAAGCTTGAAAATCTACATAGGAATATGGGAGAATTAGAGTAACCTTGTTGTGGGCATTTTTGTTGTAGCATTGCGGAAACTGTTATAGTACATTGTTATAGCATTGAGTTAAAGCAATCTCCCTGTTTAATCGATGATATCTCAAACAATCTTAACTCTCACGCAATTTTATTATTTCAATAGTTTTACTTCACTTACTCAATCCATATTTGTTCAGTTCGTAAATTTCACTCAATTCTTTATTGCATCAATTGGTATTTTAATCATCCTAGGAATGATACTTTACTCTACTTTTTGTTACTTGTTCTATTATTGTACTTACCATCGGTATTTAATAACCACAACTAAGAAAGCGAGAGATGCTCACACACAGACAAAAGTACTTGAAAATAAAAATTAGAGAGAGTGAGAAAAGTAAATCAAATGCAACTTTTCAAAACAAAACTTACGAGCATAAATAGTATTATCAATCCCCGACAACAGCGTAAAAAACTTAGTAGTTGAATTCTTTTATGGCAAGTGAACGACTCAAACAAGTAATAAAGTACAAAGTAAATTATGGTCCCATAGAGATTTAAATACCAGTTTAAGCTGGAAGTTAATGATTAAAAGTGCATAATGGTAAAATATGAAGGTTTAGTTTGGCTACTAATTCTAACAAACTTAATAAAAAAGAATGATTGTGAATACAGATGAGATAAATTAGAATTAAAAATAGGCAGAGCTCAGACTTGCCCTTAAATTGCTTTAACCCAATGCTATAACAAAGTACTATAACTGTAACATCCCCAATTTTATGTAAATTGATATATTGGATGAATTAATGGAATACATGAATTTTCATCAAGCCTTTAGATTATGGTATTTAATTTCCAAGTAAATAATTAAGCCAGAGAAAATGATGTGAAAATTATTTGAAAATTTGGATAATTAATGTGGCATTGGACAATTTAAGATAGGAGATGACAATGGAAGTCAAAACATATATTTTCCCTTTTTACCCTTGTATTTCGGCCAAAGGGGAAAAATAAGAAGAATATAGTGAAATTCTAATATAAAGCCTAAGAGGTAGACATGTGGTGGATCATGAATTTGAGGTCATTGGGCTAGGAAGTAAAACAATTCTTAAGAGCCCAAGAGGGAACCCATTTTAGTTGGAGAAGAAGAAGAAGAAGGGGGGAAAAGAGCTCATGAAACAAGTACACTTCTAGAAGCATTTTGGAGCCAAAATTTTAAATTTAAAGTTGGAGCCAAAGTTTCAAATTTGATATTGGAGCCAAAGTTCAAATTTAAAATCTTGTGAAGTCATGCTTTTTAAAAGGAACTCCCCTCTCATTTTAGCTCTCAATTTGGTTCGAGAGAGAAGAGAAAAGGGAGAGAGCAAGAGGCATTTAGCTCACAAGGGTTCAAGAAAGAATTCAAGAAGCAAGAAGGAGATTGAAACTAAGGTAATAAGTATGTTGGACTCATACCCTACTCTCTCTTCTACCTTCTTCTTCATGGTAAACATTAACAAAGAAACTCTTCATTGATGATGGAAGTGAAGACCAAAAGGAAGGAAGAAGGAGAACAAGGATCAAGATTTTCAAATGTTCAAAGGAAGCTAAG
The DNA here is from genome assembly GCA_019022655.1 of Acacia acuminata. Classification (NCBI taxonomy): domain Eukaryota; kingdom Viridiplantae; phylum Streptophyta; class Magnoliopsida; order Fabales; family Fabaceae; genus Acacia; species Acacia acuminata. The sequence continues at coordinate 26,342 of JAFJYI010000463.1, read as the reverse complement.
TCAAGTAAGTAGTCTTTGAACTCTCTTATGATTTCTAGCTGATGGTGTTGATGATAGTTATTCTCTTGAATATTTATGCATGATTTGGGGATTGTTTTGGATGAGGAAAATGTTAAACATATAATTGAATTTTAGAACTATGGTTTAAGAAGTAAATCAAGCATGAGTAAGAAGGAGTATGTTGTTAAAACAAGAACTTGGTGTGTTATTTGTTCATTATGATTTTCGGTCAGCCCTATATACTTGAAGATTTGAGTTTATTTTGAATGTTTTGATTCTTCCAAAGTTTTTAAAATGATATTTTATATAAGAATGAAATTGGATCATATTTTTGAAATCAAAGATATAAGTTCTCAAAACATTAAGTATCAATTTTTGGTAGAAACAATGGAGTCATCCGGCTTCTATGATATTTTTGACTCAGAAAATGAACTCCAAGAAATCTGAAACTTTACAGTCATAAAGTGGACATCTCATGGATTATTTTGATATATAATTTGTAATTTTTGAAGCTCTAGATTAGGAGTAATGAATTTTCGAAAATGTCCCAGAAAACAGACTCTGTCTCTAACCTAAGGGTGTATTTTAGACACAGAAAAATCTTACAAACTTGTATAGTCTCTGGAAATATTTTTATCCAAAACTAGACATATTAAGGGTCAGTTTGGCTTTTGCACCACCCCAATTGGATATTTCTAGAATTAATTATGAAGTTTTGAATTCCAATAACTGATTCTGGAATTTTCTGTGCAATCCGAAAATAAAAGGGGTTTTCATCAATAATGGATTTCCAATTGAGAAAAGGGATTTAGAGATTATGGAAGCTTGGAAAGGCCATATTTCAAATCAAGAAGTCAAATATTTATTAAGGTTAATTTTCATAATTATTCAGAATTTATTTGTATTATTAGTTATTTTAGGGATATTTTTGTCATCTCGCACCGAAAAAATTAGTAATATTTGAGGTCGACTATCAGGTAGTAACCTTAATCTTCATATGCCTTGTGTTACTTTGTATGTTTGATTTTCCATGATTGTGGATCCGTGTCTCGTGAGAGACATGCCTTTGTAAGCGCATTCAATGTAGTCCGGGTTTGAGGCTGACTACTGTGATTTTCCTAGTGCTGTGGATTCGGGGCTTGCTACGTTGAGCAGTCCTGTGTTTTTTAGGACTTGGGGTCCTTCCGTAGTAAATATTGCATATGTGTGGTATGCTTATTTATATTACTACACGTGATTACTGAATGCTTGTTGATTTGTTATTTTGCTGATTGTGGTGACATACATGCATTGCATACACTTTACATATGAGATTAATGGTTACTCTGGGATTCAATTATGAATCCCAGACTTTTGCAAAGCTTCAGGTAGTTCATCTAGAGCAGTGTCGGGAGATCAAGGTAAGAATGTGGAGTGAGATTGAAGTGTTTGTTGGTGACTCCCTTTTGATTGTTTATTTTGTTTTCTCCCGGATGACTATATTATTATTTTGGCTATTTGGGCATTATGGATCTGGATGACTGTATTTAATCCCTTAGGGGAAAATTTACTATTCAGTATTTTGTCTTTACCAATATATTTTGTCCAAACCGATGTATGTTCTGCTGCTAATACTCTGATGTATGGCATAATTAACCTGAGAAATGGAATTAAATAATTGAATTAAAATTTGGACTAAGATAAAGGACCACACTACGTGCCACCTGAAAGGGCGAGGCTGTAGGTGTGTGACAATAACAAATTTAACAATGCTACAGCAAGCTGTCTACTGCAAAGTTATTTACTTAACCCACCACTAAATTACATAGAAGCTTTTGTAATTCTATGAATACACTTTTTACTCTACTACTCCCATATTCCTATGCAGATTTTCAAGCTCTATCATTTTAACCTAAGTGTAATGGCTATGTGAGATGAACTCATTCATGTAATTTTTACTTTAAAGAGTGTTCTATACAAACTCTACTAGCCCATACTACTTAACAGAGGTCAAACCTTAACTCCCTTCCAATAAGCTATGGTCACAACTCTTGCTTGTTAGTGGCCACCTAAAGCACAAGACTGATGTAATAAATACAATTAAGCAAACTAAATTTGTATAAATCAAAATTCACAATTTGGGTTTAAATTACACACTAAGGTTCCATCCTAGCTCAGCCAACAGAAATTTAGTTCGTGGCTGATGAGAAGAACACAACCGAAACAAATAGAATTTAATCCATGAATATAGAGAAGAAAAACTAAAACAAAGAAGGATCGTTGAAGGGTTCGATGACACAGGGGACTTTTGTCACGCAACGCCTCTGCGTCTTCTTCAATTCAGCCAAAATTTTGTCACAATTGGCCTCTATCGAGCTCTCAACTTACTTCTGATATTTTCTTTGTTAATGTAATTCTTAGTGGTCTCCTTTTAGGTCTAGCCGTCTTTCCTTTTATGGTTAATATTTTTGCATCGTTCGTTTAGTGAGCTGGACTTTCCTATTTCGTTAGGCCTAGATGGAAGATTTGGTTGATTGATTCTCTTTGAATTGTGAGAGATTCTGATTAGATATTCCTTATAATTCTCTGCTTTCTTGATTTCCGTCTTTGTCAAGTCAACCTCCATCTAGAAGTTCGGCCCAATTTCCTACAATTATCTTCTATATAATCTCAAGAAAAGATTAGGAAATAACAAAATATGATATCTTAGATAACATTGACAGCATCACGATGCTAGCGTAGAAACATAAACTCACGATGTTGTAGCATCAAGTCAACACTAATATGTCGGTTCAGGATTACATCAAAATTAAGTTCATTTTCTGCCTCTATGCGAGATAACTTATAAGTTGCAAATGTTAGCTCGGCTAATATCTATTCCTCATATGCATGAATTCACTTATAAATCATCATATCAAACATATTTAAGCTCATATACATGATGAAAATCACTCATCACACAGTGGAAATATATAGTAGAAATATGACTTAAAAGGGTTTCCAGAAAAACATTATGCACAACTAAGGTAAAACCTAGCTAGGCAAGAAGAAATGAGAAATGGGTAGAATGCATAGTGTAGAATGGAGAATGAAAAATTTATAAGAGAAGTCATACCTTAAAGGGTTAAGGTGCAGATTTGCCAACGAACTATTACGCGAGAAGCATCTGGCACAAAAAACAATTGAGGGTACCAAAATTACCAATCAACAATTAAAAAGATTAAAAAAAAAACACAATTAAGGTGCAAATTGGCCAACGAACAATTACCCCGTCACTATCTTGGTGTCTCCGTCTTCCATTGACTGTCACAGTGTCAGTGACGTCGGCGTCTCCAAAGCTTCCATTGTTGCTGGATGTTCCACTCACCCTCTTGAACTCATCAAGGTCCGAGGCGAGAATCACGCATCGAAACCAAATCCAACAGTCGACAACTTTTGACTAGCATGCGCCTTGCACTTTGGTTCCATCCCTCCAATGCCACAAGCAGCAGTCACCACTGCCATAGTGCTTGCTCGCATGGGTCTCATCTCTGTTGGTATTTTCCTTATCCAACAAGAATGCTTAACCACTCTTTTCTCCAGCGTCTCCGCCACCGTTCTACACCACTGCCTCATATTTTAACGTAATTGTGATAGTTGTTTTTTTTTAATAGTTATTTGGTACTTTTTTCACTTTTTAATTGTTTATTGGTAATTTTGGTACCCTCAATTGTTTTTTGTGCCAGATGCTTCTCGGGTAATAGTTCGTTGGCAAATCTACACCTTAACCCTACCTTAAAATATGAAGAACAGAGCATGCAAAGGAATTTGACCAAGCTAGGTCTCCAAAATGAAAAAGTGAGTTAAGGCAATTAGAGCAACTTGCACGGCTATCGAAATGATGTTCAAAGAAAGTAGTAGATGGATGTGGTTTGCCTGAAAGTGATTATCGATGGCCGAAAAAGCCATCCAAATTTGTTGGGTTCCGAAGATGGTGGTAATGTTCAACCAAAGACAAGCGTGTGAAGTGTATTAACTTGGGAATGTATGTGATGAGGAAAAATATAGTGGGTGTTTTAAAAGACTGAACGAGACTTACTTGTAGTTATAAGTTTAGAACTGTTGTGAAAGGTGATCTTTTCTTACAGTTCTTAATTTTCAATCGTAATGAACCTTTGAACAAAAGTTCATGGTTTTACATCACAATTGTTAGATTTTGTAAGCGATGATGGTTTTTTCTCAATTATTGTTAGGTATTAGACATGGTATTTTAAAAAGTGATAGATTTTACATAATAACCGTTACTTATTTAACTTTGTTTAATAATTTTTTAAGTTCGTTATTCAACCCAAAGTACAAACAAAAAATTAAAAATAAAAATAAAAATGAGAGTGTGAATAAATAAACAATAAATAAGTAATGAGGATGAAGGATGTGCTTTATCATTAGATTCATCCTTCTCTAGTAATTTGTCCACCTTCTCGATCAAGGGAGCGAACGAGAGAGGTCAGTTCATTCAAGCACCTACCCATGCATCCTTGCTCTCCCATGTAATTATTGATTGTATGTTGTAGGTTATAGTTTGTGTGGATTAGCCCCTCAATGCTTGTTGGTGGATGGCGATCCTCTTTTGGTTTTACCTTAGAAAGATCAAAAGATGATGAACCTGAAGATCTCTTACTTTTGCCCATGATATCAATGAAGAACAAAGTAAAAGTCATAAATTGGATATGAGAAGTTGTAATAGAAGTGGATTATCTTACTATTGAACACGTCCTTTAATATTATATTAAAGATCATTTCTTGTAAATTAAATAGAAATTGAATGGAAAGGGTTTCGCAGGTTATCTAGTAGAACATGTCCTTTAGATTGGAAAGGGTTATGTTATAGAGCCAAACGTATCCTTATAAATTGCCACAGCTAACATTAGTAATAGCTATTTACTAATAGCCATGAATGTGCCTTGTAAAACACCTAAATTAGTAATGGTTGTTTACTAATAATTATGAAGTGAGAATTATATTTTTAATATTTTTGGGCTACAATGCCCAAAATGATTGATTTTTTTAATATTCAAAAAATAAAAAAAAGTAGTGGTGGTTTTCAGTCCACACCACTACTGATGTCCTCCACCTCATGCCCCCTCACTCGACACATCATCGACATCTAAGGAAGGAGATGAAGGGTCTAACTGGAAGTGATCATATACACCTGATTGTGATGAAGGATGAGGTACAACTTCCTATTTAGAATGTGGGCATGGGTAGCAAGACATCTTGTGAAGTGGTCAAGGTTGGCCATTGTTTGTAGCAAAGCCTCTTTTTCAAGAGGCGGCATAAGAGAATGAAGAACTGGTGGAAGAGGAAGGGCTTGTGGAGGAAGAGGGTGAGGAAGACAAGGAGGAGGAAGAGGAAGGCGAATGAAAAGAGCTTTTTGGCGTCGACCATGATGGAGAGAAGGACGATGTCATCAAAATGTTTTTTAGAAAAGTACTTAGAACAAAAGGAATAAATCAGTATACATAGAGTTGAATAGTTTGCTATAAAGTATTTAACTTAAGAAGATTGATACTTGGTGTCGGACCGAATGAGGTTATTGTGCTTTTTATATTTGTTTTTTACATACTGGTTGTTTATTATGAAATGTTGTTTTTGCCATTCATATTTTATAGTCAATAGATTGTAAATGGAGCAATATACCCAAGAGGGGGGGTGAATTGGGTATTTTAAAAACTTTTAGAAAGTGCTGTTTTTGAACAAGTAAAAATAGATGATAGCGAGAGGAGGAAGGGAAGGAAAGCTTGCACGAGAAGAAATTATCCTGGTTCGGTCTTATCCTTGACCTACATCCAGTCCCAAGCCACACTTGGGATTTTCAATCCACTATACTCACAAAACGATTACAAACTCGTACTCAAGAGTAGTTCTCTCTCTCTAGAACTCACTCCCCCTTACAAGTTGCAATCAATACACCCAACCACCAAGTCCCACGACTTGTGGTTATCTCAATCAATAAATGATTTACTACAGATAAAAACTCTCTCTAAGAGTAGATGATAATAAACACCGAAGCTTATAATGTCAAAGACGAGAATACAAGTGAAAACCGAAAGGTAGTTGAGAAAATTGAATGCTTGTGCGTTTTCGGATGTTGTATTGTTGAGAGGACTTGAATGCGGTCCTATTTATACTCGAGAGATCATTAGATGACCGTTGCTACTTCAACGAGATCCGTTGGAGAGACTCTACCAAGGTTAGGAAGTGAGTTTTGGCTTCTTCTCTCTCTAAACTCGGCTTAATCCAGTGGCCAAGAAGAGCTGTGTTGACCTTACGCAAATCAATCCGTTTGAAACACGGTTGCTTGTTGTAGAAAACATTCTTTAATGTTTTGCGGCCGTGTGCGAGATGGAATAGCCAAAGTAGTGCAACTCTGCATGCAGAGCATTTAATGTTCGAACCACTTTTGCTTTTTGCTTTATCACTCCAAAATCATTCTTTAAATCACCCGAGACTCACCAATAAGATCATTAAACATAGCAAGGTATAGAGAGAATGTTCTGGAAAGTATTAGGATCAAACAGGGACATTTTGTAAAAACGTAGAAATCGAATTTCAAAATCACCGTTAGAAACTCGAGTTTGTGTATCAAAACTCGAGTTTTCAATCATGCAGCTTAAGCCAAAACTCGAGTTTCAAAACTCAAACTCGAGTTTTCATCTTCCGAGAGCAAAGTCGTGTTTCGAGCTTTTGGACCAAAGTTTGAATGAATCTCAAAACTCGAGTTTCCAAAACCAAACTTGAGTTTTGGATTGTTAGTGAAAATAGTATGTTGTAGTCCAAAACTCCAAGACTTGAGTTTCTAAACAAAACTTGAGTTTTCAAAGGCTCGATAAAGTGAGTTGTTCTTTGCTTGAACAAAACTCGAGTTTTGGAATCAAAACTCGAGTTTTCATATTATCATGAAAACTATGAAAAACTTGTAATGCTCTCGGGTTGGCCAAAACTCGAGTTTTGGAATCAAAACTCGAGTTTTCATATTATCATGAAAACTATGAAAAACTTGTAATGCTCTTGGGTTACTCATCATCAAAACACATAGAGAACTAACATAGATCATAACCGTTTGTTTGTGTTTACGCTCATACAATGTTAGAAGACGAATCATTTGTAAGTGTTAAATGACAGTTGTGTTTTAAAAACCGTAATTTTTCCAACTGAATAAATTATGATTATTAAATACAACCGCCATTTTTGTGCTTTCGTGAATTCCGCCTCGCAATATATAATGGTGCGCATAAATAATCCTTACTTTTAAGTGTTATATATCCTTCGTGATCTCTACCTTGACATACATGACATTTATTCGATGTAACCGCCATTTACTAAGCACTTTATATGCCCGAATATGTGGTAGTGAGTTAACTGATACCTAGAATTCATCCAACGACTACAAAAAAAAAAAAAAAATGAACTAGTGATGGAAATTTCCATAACTAAACAAGGATATAATTCCATTGCTAAACAGATTAGTGATGTATTAGTCCATCGGTAAAAACAAGGTCACTAATTTGTTGGCGATGGAATTTGCAATTTTGTTGCAAAGTTGAAACAAAAAAATTTAAATTCGGTCCCTCATTTTAGAGATAAGATATTTCAAGGGAAAATGACATTCAGGTCCCAAAGACCATAAAAAATTATAAAAAAGTCCCAACAAAAATTCATATAAAATAAAAGTCCTTAGGGACTTTTTTGATATTATTTGTATTGAAATAAAATCCAGGTTTTTTAATTTTTTTTGTAAATATACCACTTCTGTTGTGAATATGACTTTTTCTCTTGTAAATGGTGAGGTTTAAAATTTTGTTTAACACTTCCTGTTGTAAATCTAACCTTTTTTCTGTTGTAAATGACATTTGTATGCTTAGGAACTTGAGTTTTAAACAAATTTAAGTGTTTAAATTTTGTTGTGCATATGGCACATCCTGTTGTAAATATAGTTTTTTCTATTGTGAATGACCAGGTTTTTAAATTTTGTTGTAAATATAGGACTTCCTATTGTTAATAGAAATAATATCAAAAAAGTCTCTAGGGACTTTTTTGATATATAAATTTCTGTTGGGACTTTTTTGTTATTTTCAATGGTTCTTGAGACCCGGCTATCATTTTCCCATGTTTCAATTTAGTGATGGTATGCTTTACGTCACAAATTTTCAGACCCACCACTATAACACCAGTGCCGAGTCACAAGATGGGCATATTGCCACCTCATCAATACATGTCTCCATCATGACGATATCACTACCATATCATCACCACATGCCAAGTGATTGTCATGTCATATATTCATTTCAAATGCCAAGTGATTGTCATGTCATATATTCATTTCAAATGTGGGCTTTAAGTATCCAAAACACAGGATAATACATGCATTTTCTATAAAAATGTTGTGTCTTTAAAAAAAAGATATTAATTAATGATAATTATATCAATATTATGGAAATTGCGTGACGAAATTAAACACATAGATGCATAAAGAAAACAAATTATATGTAAATCAACCAAATGTTTTGAAAATCAAAAGTAAACTTGCTCTTTCATTTGGTTTTTTATATTCTTACAAAAGAAATTTTCCTTATGCCCTTGATGTGGATTAGTGAGTGGTAGGTGCACTTGTACTGCCCATAATGGAGTCGGTAGTACGCGGTGAATATGACAAATTAAATGGAGGCAAATCTAGGGATAAGGTAAGCACTCTACCTACAGAGTAGGTAGATGATGTTGTCCTACCCCCTCTGATAGGATGGCCCCGGGGTCTACCCCTACTACCACCACTGCCTGAATGCCCAGTTGAAGGCTTCATCTGTAAACTCTTACAAACATTATGTCAAAATATATATAAATATAAGAAATATACTTGATATGCAAATAGCGAAATAACAGTATCTAGTACAACAAATCACAATAAACAAAGAACTAACACAAATCAACTGGACGATTCTTGTTCTTCGACCTCTGCATGCACACCTTCCTCTGGAGTCTCATAGTCATCAAATTTAGATTCACTACCAAAGTAAATCTCTTGTGCCTCCTCATCGATTCCTAAACTCAAACCTTCCTCTTACTTTACTAACTAATTACTTCTCTTATCCCTGAACATCACTTTTCAACACTCCATGCCTTCCCTAATTAATCCTAATTACTCAATTCCCTCTCTTTCTTCTTTCAACTTTCTTCAACTTAATATTTCTTCAAATCACTCCCATCTATTTTTCGCCTTACCGATTCACACACATTCTTTTATAATTGACAACTATTTTCTTAAAATGTTTAGAGGTTTTTTCCCCCAAAAGGCCATTTTTTGTCACATATACCCCTTTGCATTTGACATGCCATTACCAAGAGTGTGGCCTACCAAAGTTAATGATGTTCTCACAATGCAATTTCAATTTGAGTAGCAAGATCTATTCTAAATACTACTATACATTATCACATGAGAGGCTTGAAAATTTGTATAGATAAGACGTATTAAAAGAAAATCATATACAATAAGTATTTTCCACATACAATAAACTAGTTCATCAGTTCATTTCATTGGCATTACCATTGAGATAAATAAGTTTCAATAACAAAATAAAAATAGAAGGATGCAATGCAACAAAAAGAGAGAAGAGAGGAACCGATATAGAGAGAGAGAGGGACGTGACCGAAAATGGAAGGGGAGGCGGTGACCCAAAATGGAAGGGGAAGTGGTGGCCGAAAATGGAAGGGGAAGAGAAATGGACAAAGGAGGCGGAGACACGTAGACCAGCGTTGGAAGACGCGACAAGGGTCAAATTGAGCAAAGGAGGAGACGAGTGGAGAAGAAATCTTTTGCCGGATGTGAGATCTGGACCGAGCGGATCTAAAAACTAAACATAACTTGCGATTTGTGATGGAACAGGTTTCCGTTGCAAACTCAGTTATTGCGATGAATGATGTAATCTATCATAAAACACATCATTTTTTACTTCGTTTTGCGATGAAAATATGGCTCATCACAAAGCGGCGTCAAAAGGATGTCATTTTGCGACGGAGGCCTTACGCCATTGCAAAACAGCGTCAAAAAGGACGCCATTTTTGTGACGAAGGCTTAACGCTGTCACAAAACGGCATCCTGTTTTGTGACGGACGTCATTTCTATCACAAAACAACGTCTTTTTTATGCCATTTTGTGATGGAGGCTAAAAAATATTGCAAAATGGAGTCCTATTTTCTGACAGACGTCATTTCCATTGCAAAACAACGTCAAAAAGGAACCATTTTATGACGAAGGCCTAATGCCGTCGGAAAACAGCTTTTTTGCCACATATTTCCATAATCTATCACAAAATTGGCAATTTGCGATGGATTTTTATATCCGTCGCAAATGCAGGCACATTTTGTGGCAAAAATAATTCCATCACCATTTCATTCTTTTCTAGTGTTGTAGAACTCTTGAAGAACTTCAAAAGGCAATTAGTTGCTTGAAAAAAGAATTTGAATTGAAGGACATGGGAAGAACCAAATTATGTCATAGATTACATATTGATTACATGAAAAATGGGATCATTATATATCTAGAAACCTACACAAGGAAGGTCTTAGAGCATTTTTACATGGATAAATCACATCCATAATGTACCCCAAAGGTTGTAAGGTCTTTGCAGGAAAATAAAGACCCATTTAGACCACGAGTAATTAACAAAGAAAGTGATGAGGAACTACTTGGTCTGAAGTATCATATCTTAGTGCAATTAGAGCACTAACACATCTTCCAAATCACACTCGACCTAACATATCATTTGTTGTGAACTTATTAGCAAGATATGGTTCTTTACCAACATGATGACATTGGAATGGACTTAAGCACATTCTTCATTATCTTACATGTACAATGGACATGGGGTTATTCCACTCAAATTACCCAAACATGAATTTGTTGGCTATGCAGATGCTAGGTTTTTGTCTAATCCACATTAGAGTAAATCGCAAACAAGGTATTTATTCACAAGTGGTGGCACAATTATTTCATGGAGATCTATGAAACAAACTATATCAATCACATCATCTAATTATGTGGAAATTCTAGCAATGCATGAAGCAAGTCAAGAATGTAAAGATAAACAATACATCACATGAGAACCACTTGCGGTTTATCTCCTAATAAAATGAACCCAACAATCCCATATGAAGATAATACTGCATGTATTTCTCAACTAAAGGAAGGGTACATCAAGGGAGCTAGAACAAAACAAATTTCACCAAAATTCTTCTTCACAGGTGACCTTCAAAAGGGTGGTGAAGTTGATATCCAACAAATCCACTCAAGTGAGAATCTAGCATATTTATTTACCAAGTCACTTCCTGGTACAATATTTGAAAAGCTCGTTCATTGCATTGAATTTCACAGGCCCAGGGATGTCAATTGGTGTTGTCAAGAAGAGGAGTTGATACTGATGGTTAATTTTGCCTATTACATGACTTTCATGGAAAGTTTCATGAGGTTGAAAAAAATTGTTTAATCATTGCGGAAACCCGTAACTCCTTACGGTTCTCATGAATTATTAACCTTAATTCATTACGCTAATTAGTTATTAATTATTAATCCGTAACTCTTTACGTGCTCATCAGAATTCATAACAATTTATAATATTCATGAGCTTCAGGATTACTCGTTAAAACAACTAATGAGGATTAGGATAACTTAATAACACGACTATTGGAGATTAGGATTACCTTAGATCACTTGAAGACATCAATGTTGTTGATGTCCTCTAACATTGACCCATACGGCTATCCCTTGATTGCAACGACAACTCCTTCTCTTGAAACCTCCCGCTCCTTGGATGCTTGCTAGGCGAAGACAAGGTTGAGGTTTGGTTTCCTTGGGTTTTTCTCTTTTCAAGAAGATGGTGGTTTCTTAGGCTTAGGTTAAAGATAGGAGAAGAAAGATCATTGAAACTTTGCCCTTATAGATGGTGCTCTTTTCTCTCTAAACCTTGGTGAAGACCTAAATTTAGAGAGTACAAAAGCCTCTTATTTTTCTCCTAGAAAAACGTGCAAGAGAGAGGCACACCAAAAATCAGCACTTTATAAGAGTCTAACCCTAATTTAAGTGCTTACAAGAAAGGCCCAATCCAAGCTTGAATTGGAAAATCCAAATCACAATAAATTAAATTCATATATTGATTGATTGATTGAATTTAAGATGATGAATCATATTTATATCTTGATTGATTGATTGAATCAATCATTTAAGATGATGGATCACATTTATTTCTTGATTGATTGATTGAGTCAACCATTTAAGATGATGGATCACATTTATATATTAATTGATTGATTGAATAATAATTTAAGATGATGGATCACATTCATCTCTTAAACAAAAATTCAAAATCATTCTTAATTCAATCCTCATTTATTATTTCTCTCTATCTTCATCCAATTATTATTGGATCTTTATATATGTGTGTGTGTGTGTGTGTGTGTGTGTGTGTGTGTGTGTGTACACACACACACACACATATATATATACTGTTTTGTATGAGAACAATAGATGTCTAGCCCTACTAGACTAGTATGTTGATATAGGATCACTTGGTTCGCTCCCAGATACTATGAGTCAGACACTAAGGAGAATAGCGAATCACTGTACACAAATAGGTGTAAGCCAAGGGGGTGGTGTGTGTGCATAGTGACAGCTGAATTGTAAATAGCCAGAGAGAGTATGCATACCTTTAGGGTTTACTTCTTATTTATAGAGTGTACCTTAGGGTTAAGGTTTGGACTTGTGGGCCTCTATACCTCTTCTGCGCCATGTGGATTGTCCGTTATTGGGCCATATATTGAAGATGAGCCTTATACAAGTCTGTAACAGTTGCCCCTCAACCCGATAGTCCAGGTCTCTAGGCTATCGGGGTGGATTTATTATTTAACCCGGACTTCGTATCCGAGTTGCTTCAGCTTGATTCTCATTTGGCTTTTGTCCGAGTCTTGACTACCTTAGATTCATTCGCATTTTGCTACTGAACTGCCCCATCATGAAATCTGGGTTACTCCACTTTGAAGATTTTCTGCGCCAAGCATCTCGGTTTTTGAGTTCATACGTTTCGGCAACAGGTTTTCCCCAATCAAGGATTTATTTGTCTTTTTCCCCGATCATGGATTTATTTATCTTTCACTCATTCTTCGCTCTTGTTTGCCTTAATCCAGTTGATAGTAAACCCCATTGACAACTGTACCAAGCCTATGCGTTGCCGGTGCAATATCTTGAATTTTAGACCCTGAGAAATGAGAATAAGCATAAAGAAGGAAGACGACTAAGCCCGGTTCGGGAAAAGTCACGAGGATGTCAAGAGATAGGATGCCTTTTAGGGACTAAGTAACTCAGCTATATGGGTCAGTGGACCTAGTATTTATAAGCCGTGGAATTAAAGTGCCAATGGAAAAAGTGGCACAGAACACCTATATGGTGTTAATCAGTTGGAATAAAAATGTCATTTAGCTATGTCTTAAGGTATGGGATGATTAGCTGGGAAAAAATGTGTTAAAATAAGTGTGCACATGACATTTCCTGGTCAGGTGAGGATTTCCTGCGTTTTTGAGGAAATAAGAAAGGGAAAAGACACATGCCAAAAAGTAAAAGTCAGTGTAATCATTACATAGGGATAATGTCACCATAGGGTTAAAAGAGGAAAAGTAAGGGTAGAAAATTCAATTCCTTACCCTTTAAGGAGTCAATTTCATCCACATGAGGAGAGAGAAGGAAAATCAGATGATTTTATCTATACTCAGGCCCAAACATAAAGTACAAGTCCACCAAGAGGTTAACCAGTAGAAAGGGGACCGATAGAGACCAATTAGGGGCTTCTTTTTGGATTAAATGGGACAAATGTGTGGCCATATGAAGGTCCAACATGGTGCCGAGATATGTAGGACCAATTAGGAGAAAAGATCTGAAAAGTTGAACAAAAGTGCAAAAAGGAGCACCCTTTTAACAAGTGGTGCACTACAAGAACCAATGGATAAAAGGGTAGACTGGATAAAGTGGATAAAGTAGATAAAAAGCAAGGGATCATATTTTGTGGGGCCCAAGAGGAGCCACCTACTCCCTCGAAAATATCTATAATTATTTATAATTTTTGAAAAAGAAAATAAGCCAATAATTAGAATAATGTTTTTAACCACTAGACAAAACGGTGTTTCGGGCCAAAATAGGTAATTTACACATCTTAAAAAGTAAAAATCTGCCTCACTTGGCTGGGGTTGCACCACATGGCCCCCCCTTCTAGAAGACTCTGGAATTTCTTGGGAATTAAGTCAGAAAGCCTGATCAAAATTATTAACCAATGGACAAAAGCATGCACCAGATAATTCAGTGTATCCAGATCATTGTAATTATTTTATAGAGGCCCAAACTTCTCATTCTTGGCTGCAAGGGGGCGTGCTCTAGCTGAGAAGATGAGATATTAGCAAAATTCCCACATCAAGAAGAAGAAGCCAGATCACAAAGTAAAGCTCCGATTTCAGGTAAACACCAAAAAACCCAAACCTTTGAAGTTTAAGTTAGGGTTTTCGTCCACCTGACCATGGCATGAATTTTTGATCTGATTTTGGTATTTTAAGGGTTCCAATGAGTTTAAAAATTGATTTTGTATGGGCTTAGCTCAGGGTTAAGCCTTACAAACTTGAAAACACCGAAAACTCAAGAAAGAAGCTTGCTACCAGCATTAGGGTTTTCTGGGCAGTAAAGATTCACTCGTGTTTTTAAAATAGTAAACGAAGTTAGGTTGAGCTGAAATTTTACAGACATAAATTAGACTTCCTAAGATTCATTTTGATACATAGTTCGACACCTTTTTGATTTTTCACCTTGTAGAAATTAATGTTTGAAAAGTGCTCTGAAAGCTATAGGATTTTTCTGACCAGAGGATAACGATTGGGCTACATGCCAAAATATGAAACCTTTTGGACTTGAAACATATTTTTACTGTAAAATATACATCCTAATGCTTCATATGCCACCAGTTTTGTACAAAATTTATTTTTTTGGATTTTATTAAAAATGTTTGAAGTTGGGTCGAATCACTGGATTTTCAGGAAATTTTGCATAGGGCTCGAATTTGATGAAAAATGTAAGGGTATTTTCATAAATACTAAAAATAAGGTATTTTGGTATTGCATAGGGTTAAGACATATTTGGGAGGCTGTCAGGCACTACAAAAAATTTGAAATTTTACTCGTTCCACAGGTAGTAAGTATTTTACTCTACTTTTATATGTGCGTTGTATGTTTGTTTTGCCATGTGTGTTTGCATGTTTTGCCAAATATGCATACGAGTGTTGAGTCCCTAACTATTGTGTACCTAGCACTGAGTAGAGGTCCAGGATGGCCTTGATTTGCAGCTCTATAGGTCTATAGGTCCGAGGCTGGCATGGTGCAGGCGGCTCTATGGGTTGTGATTCCGGTAAATCCGAGGCTTGCCTTGATAAGGTAGCTCGGGGGTGCATGATGTTTGGCTACTATATGTTTCTATTTGCATATATGGTATATTTGGTAGTTTATCTGTAATTTATATGTCATGGTTGCTTATGAGTGCTACTTATGCCATGTTTTCCCTATATTATATTACTGTGTTGTATGGTGAATATGAGCTTAACTGTATTTAATCTAATGAAAAAGGCATTAATTCATTATATAGGGAACTTAAGGATAAATTTCACATGCATCCTAAACATGTGCTGAGAAAAGTACGAGTTTTGAGGTTTTATGAGAAAGGCACATAACATAGCCGATACAATGCTATAGCATCAAAACAGCTTCATCGAAGTGCAATACAATGCATCCTTGAGGCTATAGCAAAGTAAGTGACGCAATGCTATACGGCATCTGTTCTGATCTTTTGTTAAGGTTGTTTCAGGAAATATAGTGCAGGTCATTAAGTGGAAGAGAACAACGGTTAGATTGCTGACGTATTGGAATAGAAGATGCAGAGAATCGAAACTAAGATTTGAAGAATCCCGCAGGATCAGCAGAATCAATCTACTGAGATTGGAAAGAGAGACTAGATTGGACCCCGACAGATTTGGAAAGGCCCAGTTCACTGGATGTACGCTGCTAGTAGATTGGATTATATAAGGAAACAACAGCCAACCTTAAAGGTAGTCGAAGTCGTTAAAGGTCAAGGACCATTCCTATATGGCCAGACTCGAAAGAAGAGTGAGAGAAGTTACAAGGAACAAGAGCTCCAAGAGAACCTAGCATCCTTCCTTGCAGTGAGACGGGGACAAGAAGACGTGGAGTCGTGACGCGACAGGGTTTCTTCCACACCGTCAGAACCTCCATTAAGCTTTCTATTTTTCTTTATTTAATTCTAGTTAATCTTTTGATCATGGGCTATTCTGTTAGGACCTGTTTAGTGATTCCCTCGTCAGTCATGAACTAAACCTCATGTGGCTGAGCGAGAATGATTTCCTAAGTTTGGAATAAACCCAGTTGCTAGTTTTTAATTCAATACATTCAGTTTGCTTATCAGTAATTTAACTTCTCGTCGATTAGCAAGAGTTAAGGGCTAGATTAGTGGCCACAGCTTACTGAAACAAAGTTAGGGTTAGACATCTGAGAAACAGTGATTGCTAGGCAAGCTGGTGAAAGATTGGCCTATTATTGTAGGCTTCAGGAATGATTCTACCACTCATAACCATAACACCTTGATTTGTAATGATAATCTAACTAGAAAATTTTCATAGCCATATGAGAGAAGTAAAGTTAGGATTGTACGTATCAGACGAGAGAGCTTCGATAGATTAGAGTGGTGGGTTAACTGAATAACATTGTAAAAGGTGTTTATGTTGTAGCATTGCGAGAGCTGTACAGTATAAATGCTATAGCAATGCGTATAGGCAACTAGGGGATTGATATGCTTAGAAAGGATTCTGAGCTCTGCCTATCTTTTTACTGATATCTTCTTACGACTATGATCATTTGGTTATTTTCTTGTTTATTAGTATAACTAAAAACTCTCACACCAATCAGATTTTATTTTCTTGTTAGACATAACTAATTCTGTAATTCGGTGTCATCATTTGATATCTTAGCCTCTGTGGGAGGATACTCTACTTACTCTTTATTTTTTGTTCGACTGGTTCACTTGCCATCAAGGAAATCGACCAACAGTTGAATGCATATACTATACACATATAGTACATGACTATTGACAAGTACTCTGGGGTTCACTTCTGAACCCCAGACACCTCTGTAGATATAGGAGGACGTGCTTGAGGTAGAAGAACCTTTTTGGAAAGGTAGGGCATATCAATGCAGATTGAAGAATAGAGAATGCTCTATTTTATTTTGTACTTATATTTGGGATGACTATATTATATTTTCGGTATTTTATTTTTGGATGGCTATACCCTTAACCCTTCGGGGACTTTTACTTTTTGTTTATTGCAATCTTACCAGTATAGTAGGTAGTCCAAATCGGTCTAATGCTATGTTCGCTCACTTTGATATAAGTTGAAATGGAATAAATAACTAAAGGAAAAGTAACCAATAAAAGGAATCCCTTTAACCCACCACTAGAAAGGGCGAGGCTGGTAGAGGTGTAACAACCGGGGGTGCATTGATTGTTTATCCCGGATCTCATTTTCGAACTGTTGAGCTTCTATTCGCGTTTCGATGAACTTCATATTTATTTACTTTCTGCGACTTGCCCCCAGATCTGTAATCTGGGTTGATTTGATTGGAATTGTATTGGACTTGACCTAGGAACAATGCCTAGGGCCTACGTACCCTTTAGAGGGATCAAAGTCCACGTAGTTTGGGCTTCCGAGTTGAATATTTTAGACACGGGTATCCCCCAGTCCGAGTTGTCGTGAAGAGGGACAGACTCCATTTGCTTATATTGCTGACAACTTTATAGCTGTACAAATCAACAATAAGTTGATTATATGAACTCAATCATATGTTTAGAGTTCTATTTAATGATTGGGCCAAAGTCAAAAAGTATTATGCCGAATCTGCTAAAATATTCTTCTAGTATAAAACTAGGTATCATATTCTTCTTGTAATAAAACCAGGTATCATATTTAGCTGAAGATCTTTAATTAGACCTCCATGCTCCGTTCCGGTTCCATTGATTGGGATTCAATCCGGAATAAGGGCAATTCGTCACATGTTCAAACTCAATTTGAGAATGAGATGTTTAAACATTTCGACCTGATCAAGGTCAGCATGACAATTCACCTTGTTTTCCCAAATCAAGTTTTGATGCATCAGAGTTGCGAAGGCTTACATAGTAATGGCTTCACTTTGTCAGAGGTCAGGTTTAACTACCCTGGCTTCCTTTATTTTAGTTTATCCAGGTTCTAAACATAACATGGACCCACCTGGATTTAGCTGTATAATTTTCAGTTTATTCAAGGTCCAATGAAGGAGCGTGGATTTAACTGTTCTTTCAATAATACCTAGTTCCAAAATGATTATGGAAATGCAGATTTAACTATTCTTTTAGTTGTATCGGGTTCCAAAATGATCACAGAAACGCGGTCAGTTTATCCGGGATCCACTCACGGAACACCTGGCGGTTATCCAGGTTCCAATCACATAACGCGTCGCTTTATCCAGGTTCCAATCACGGAACACGGCCGGTTTATCCGGTCCAATTAAGGAGCGTGGTTTTAACTAGGGATTAAAATTTTCCCTCGGTTCAAATCCCAGTTTTAAACAAACAAGTCATAATTATGAAAAATATATAAATTATTCTTTCTTAGCAGCCAAAAAGTGAGAAAAAGAGAATGAAAGTTATCGCAAAACCTGTGAGAACAATTTGCTTGATAAGGATTGTTGTAGTCTCTGTAAAACACTGAAATTCTTCAACTTGAATAACAAACATTATTATCTGCAAACATTAAATAGATGATCCATTTGATTTGAGACATGGAGGATGATGCATCCATTCTTTTGTATTTTCTTCAGAAACAAATCAAGTTCCATGATTGAATGGGACATATTGGGAGATTTCTTCTCTCTATTCAACTTTAATTCTTCAATTAACTTAGTTAGTAGCCACTTTTCAACACAAATTGAAACAGACTCATCCAAGTTGTCAAACTTCATACTGGGCAAGAAAGCAAGCCATCTGGAAACTAGATGCTTTTTGCTAATGAATTCTTCCTTTGATGTTTCTGCTAGCAAATTCATTCAATACCTTTCCCGTGAGCTTAGCAAGCAGTCTTATCAAGGAAGGTTTGCCCGAGCAAAATGCACCAGTCAAGATACATAACCATTGATGTTGTACAGAGTGAGCAACAGCTTCCAAACTTTGATGAATTTCAGGCAATATTTGAAGCTAACGATGAGAGTTGCCAATCCCTCATAAAATAACCAAGTTCAATAAAGATTGCAGTATAGAGAACCTGGATTGTTTCTCTCAAGGAATTCATAAGCGGATCTAAAAGGATCGTTTCTCTCAAGGAATTCATAGCGGATCTAAAATCAACAGTAAACAAGTAAAAAAATAGAATGGGGGGTTTTTCAATGCAATTTAAATGAAGTAAAGCTAAAACAGAATATAAGAAAACAAGATTAATCATATTAAAAACAATTAACCAAGAATTAGGATTCCATAACCTTCATCAGACAAAAACATAACAACCAAACTCGTGATTGATTCTGGACAAACCGAAATCTCTGCATTTGTCCATATTTCCCTCGACTAAACAATCTCCTAGCATATGATCAAACACGTGGTGAGCTCACTGTGCGATCGCACAACGCTCTCTCATAACCCGATCCTACCTAAGTCCTTGGGATATCAATCTATGTATTAAATCTAATACCTAATCCGCAATTATAATTGGATCCGATTAAAATAAACAAAATGAGGGGTCCTCTGGATTCGTGGAATCCTCAATCCATGGGTCAATCACAGAAGCTTAGCCAACCAAACGCAGAAGAAAAGATGAAGAAGAACATAAACATGATGAACGATTCGAGAAAATAGTAAGCTTCTAATTCACTCCAAAAATCTCATACAACACATATAGCAGCCATCTAATTTAACCTATAAATAGGAAACGCTAGGGCTACAAGATTGGCTCAAAAATAAGAAACCTTTAAAATATATGAAACCTCTAATAATAGGAAACATCTTATAATAGGAAACCTCTAATAATAGGAAACCTTAATATGAAACCTCTAATAATTAGTCTTTTATTACAAAATTTGGGGAAAATCAAAATCCAGAAAAATGTGTCTGCCTTTAACATCAATTTCCTCCATCTTCTTGTCCAAATCAGCATTCCGAGTCTTCACAACAATGTAGCTCTCTGAATAATCTAAACAACGAAAGAAGAATGAGGCTAATCCGATATCTAGATCAAAAGTTATAGCGAAAATAGTGAAGCACTATAAATTTGGAATTTTATTACAAAAATAAATTAAATCTAATTAAAAGCTCAAAGCCCAATTAAGTAAAAAAAACCCATTATTTAACAATTAAACATTCCTAAATTATTAACCAAGAGATACAAATAAGTGAAATAATATTCAATTATCAAATTCCCCCACATTTATCCTTTTGCACTCCTGGGCAAAATTAAAATGGAAAAAAAAAAAAAGTAAACGAAAAACTTCTTCTTTCCAACAATTGCCAAACTTCAAAAATTGAACAAAGATCACAAAGCTTTGCAAGATCAACCAATCAAGATTGAATTTCTTTCATCTCAAATTATAAAGCATGGCAATCTCAATTAATGATACTAACCACACAACATGGTCTCTCAATGATGCCCTCAATCAATCTCTCAAGTGTATAGGGTTAATAAGTGCATCGTTCAAATTCTACTCAAGAAAATAGTCCTACCATAGGCTTGCTCAATTTCTACTTCTCTACTACTTATAACACATTCATGCAAAAATCAAGAGAGCTTGTTATTGATGGTTGTAATGTGGCTAGGGTAATTATGTGAATAAGTATGGATATGATAGCTAGGCTAAGCACCCAAGAAATTAAAAGAACATTAGTTGATAAATAGCAAATCACTTCAATATCATTTCTTTTTATTTCTCCTTCTTTGCATTTTTTCTCTCTCTCTCTCTCTCTCTCTTTCTTTCTTTTCTTTTCTTTAATTTTTTGTACTTTTTTTTAATTTTTATTTTTTACAATGACCAACATCAAATCAAAATCAATTCCAAATGATGAATGGCACAAAATCAAATATCTCCCCCAAAATAAAATGGTTTTACTATGGCTTAGAAAAGAATGAGTCGAGAAAGCACAAAGGATCTAGGAAAGGAAATATAATGTAAGGGAAAGACTATTTGGCCAAAGAGGAAAAATGAAAGAAAGAAAACAAGCTTACACCATACTTATGCACGTAAGTGAAAAATTTGGCTTCAAAAAGAAAGGGAGCAAGTTCTAGAGAACAAAAATCATGAGCAGAATGCGCACAGAAAGAAAGAATGGTAAATAATGAAGTTCACTCATGCAGGCCCGAAATCTCACAAAGGTCAATACCGAATCATGCAACTAGCATCCCAAAATTAACTACCAAGAAATATAATCCAAGAGTCCAGAAATTCAGCCCCGAAACAAAAGCATCTATCGAAACCAAGATGTCAAAGTTCACAAGAGGTAGAGCAATCATAGAAAGAGAGTGTTTATTCATTAAAAAAAGTTTTTAAAAAAAAAAGTGGGAAAATGGAGAGAATAAAAGAAAAAGAGAAGAGAGAAAGAAAGAAGAATACTCCCCAAGGGTCTTATAGAGGATAGGTAGCATCAGTGAGGAGAATATTAGCTTCCTCAAGCTGCTACTGGATCCCTCATGAAATTGCTTGAGGCGATGCCCATTTACCTTGAAGGTTCTTCCTGTGGGTGGATCACATAGCTCAACAAAGACCAAATGGAAATATGTTAGTGATCACAAAAGGGCCATTCCATCTAGATCGAAGCTTACCATGCATAAACTTCATATGGGAGTTAAACAGAAGAACTTTTTGGCCCACAAAAAATTCTTTCCTCAGGATATGCTTATCATGGAATGCCTTAGTCTTTTCCTTGTACAACCATGAACTCTCATAGGCATCCAATCTAAGCTCGTCCAACTCTTGCAACCGCAGCCTTCCGCTCCATTCCAAATTTTGCCAAATCCATGTTACACTACTTAATGGTCCAATAGGCTTGATGCTCCAACTCAATTGGAAGATGACATGTCTTACCAAAGCCAAGCCGATAGGGTGACATTCCAATCGGTCTTGTAGGCGGTGCGATATGCCCACAAAGCATCATCTAGTCACTTAATCCAATCTTTCCAGGTAGAGTTAACAATCTTTTGAAGGATTTGCTTGATCTCTCTATTGGAGACTTTAGCTTGACCATTGGTCTGAGGACGGTATGCTGTGGGAACCTTATGAAGCACTCCATACTTGCGTAATAAGGTACCCATACTCCGATTGCAAAAATGAGAGCCTTGGTCACTGATGATGGCTCTCGGAATACCAAACCTACAGAAAATGTTAGACCTAACAAAATCCACCACCACAGAAGAATCATTAGTCCTGGTGGCTTTCACCTCAACCCGTTTCGAAACATAGTCAACAACCAGCAGTATGTAAGTATAACCATAAGAAACAGGAAATGGACCCATAAAATCAATACCCTAAACATCAAAGATCTCACAAAATAGTATAGGGTTCTGGGGCATCTCATGCCTATAGGAAATACTCCCTGCCCTCCGGTAGTTATCACAAGACTTACATAACATATGGGCATCATGGAACAGGAAGGCCAAAAAATCCACAATCTAACACTTTTCTAGCAGTTACGTGGGGTCCAAAGTGACCACCACAGCGTGCATGAGCAAAATGTAATATAGAGTGAAACTCATGATCGAGCACACATCTCCTAATTACTTGGTCACTACAAAATCTCCACAAATAAGGCTCATCCAAACATAATATTTAGATTCACTTTTCCATTTCAGAGTTTGGGCCCTATTGGAATCAGTAGGTAAAGCACCAACAACCAAGTAATTAACTAAATCCAAATACCATGGAATCTTACTGTGCAGCTGTAGAAGCTGCTCGCCAAGAAAATCATCCCAAATGGAGGAGGGATTAGAGGGAGAATGAGTAAGACGACTCAAGTGATCAGCCACCAAGTTCTATGCTCCACTTCTATCCCGAATCTCTTCATCAAATTCTTGGAGAAATAACATCGACAGAATGAGTCTAGGCTTAGCATCGTCCTTTTTCAAAAGAAACTTCAAAGCAACATGGTCAGAGAAAACAATTACTTTACTAGCTAGCAAATATGACCTAAACTTATCAAAGGCAAATACTATAGCCAACCATTCTTTTTCAGTGGTGGTGTAATTAGACTGGGCTGAATCCAAAGTCTTAGACGCATAGGCAATAACATGAGAGGCCCTGTCAACCCGCTGAGCTAAAATGGCGCCAACAAAGATAATTAGAGCCATCATACATAAGCTCAAATGGAAGGAGCCAATCGAGAGGTTGGATCACTAGGGTCGTGGTCGGCACCGCCTCAAAAGATCAAAGGCAAGACTTGCACATATCATCAAACACAAACTCTGTGTCCTTATGCAAAAGGTTGGATAAAGGTAGGGCAATCTAGCTGAAATTCTAGATGAAGTGCCGGTAAAAACTTGCATGACCAAGAAAAGAACACACTTCCCGCACAGATGTCGGGGAGGGTAAAGCAGTAATAATATCAATCTTAGCAAGATCTACCTCAATACCCTTACTAGACACTATATGTCCCAAAACTATGCCTGACTCAACCATAAAGTGACACTTCTCAAAATTCAATACAAGATTAGATTCAATGCATTTATTTAAGGCTCTAAACAAATTAGCCAGACATGCATCAAAATCAGACCCATACACAGTGAAATCATCCATAAAAACTTTAATGCAATCCTCTAAAAACTCCGAAAAGATAATTACCCTACAACGCTGGAAGGTGCCAGGGGCATTGCAGAGGCCAAGGGGCATCCTCTGGTAAGCATACGTGCCAAAGGGACATGTGAATGTCGTCTTCTCCTAATCCTCAGGAGCAATATGGATCTGGAAATAGCCTAGTAGCCATCCAGAAAGCTATAGTGAGACTTATCAGCCAACCTCTCTAACATCTGATCAATGAAAGGAAGAGGATAGTGATCCTTTTAGGTAGCTTGGTTGAGTCTCCTGTAATCAAAGCATACTCTCCAACTATTTTGAACTCGTGTAGGAATGAGTTCATTCTTGATTGGCTACCACAAACTCCGGACTTCTTAGAACCACCTAGACCTAACCCAACTCCACCTATCAAAAATAGGATAAATAATACTAGCTTGCAGAAGCTTAGTAACCTCTTTCTCACCACATACAGAGTAAGTGGGTTCAAGCATCTCTAGGGTTGTCTCACTGGCTTAGCATCCTCTTCCAATAAGATCGATGTATGCACATGGAAGGGCTAATACCAACAATATCAGCTAATGTCCATCCAATCGCCTTCTTATTGGCCTTCAACACGCTTAGCAACTTCTCTTCTTGATCAAGTAGAAGGTTGTTGGCCACAATGACTGGAAGCTACTCATTCACCTCTAGAAATGCATATTTCAAATGATTCGGAAGGGATTTTAACTCTAACTTAGGTGGCTGCTCAGTGGATGGAAGAAGCTTGGTTGGTTGAACAAAGTCTCTGGTGAATACAACTGAAACATTTGAAAACAAATGCAAAGAAGCAGCACTATATCTAGGCAGCTCAATGTTAGAATAAGAGTGCAAATCAAAACCAAAATTAAGCATGTATTCAAGATTCACATCAAGATCATAATGGAGCTCAAATTTAGAATCAACATCAGATTCCTCAAGCAAGTAAAAATCAGATGCAGTAATCTCAATGCAAGTAGGGTACCATTAATAGTCAGAACAATCACATACATCAGATTCACTCACAGATGAAAAATCTGGATAATCAACACACCAATCAACAATAACATCATCCACATCATCATCAATCACATCAATGTAGAAAACAGAATGCTCTTCCCTAGGATGTTTCATGGCATCAAAGACCTCCCTAAAATGATTGGGGACCTACTATTAGGAGATTCATCCTACATGTCTAAGACGTAAACGTCAACAGGGAATACAATTCATTTACTTTGACCAATACATCTTCAACCAAATCAGTAGGATGAGCATTACTCCTATTAGCTAACTAGACAATGACACCAGTAGGACACAAAAGACCAAGACCAAGAGATTTATAAACAAATGTAGGAATGACATTAATAGAGGCACCTAAATCTAGCATACAATCATCAAATCTATAATTACCAATAATGCAAAGGATAAAAAACGTCCCTGGATCCTTGCACTTGCAAGGCATGGCAGGTTAGATGAGTGCTGATACATTTTGGTTCAAACTCACTCGTTCATTACCCTTCGCCGCCACTTGTTGGTACACAACTCCTTCATAAACTTGGCATATTTAGGAATTTGTTTGACTCCATCTAAGAGAGGAATGTTGATCTTACAAGTGGGTCGGTCCAGTACCTTGTACTCTTACAAGTGCCCATACTTTGATTTGTATCTCCATACCTCATCAAAGTCATAATGGTCTTATCTCATCTTCACTCCGCATAGATGATCGACTGTGGGACATTTAGGATAATCTATAAGATATATCCAGGGATGCGCTTATCACTATAAACATGCGAATGAAGTGATAACTTAATGGAGAACAATGACTTGCCCCTAAGGCATAATTTCCAACAGGCTCCCACTTGCACTAGGCGCAATCATTAATTACACTAATTCCCATTGCCCTAACATGACGTTCATGTTTTGCTTGTGCAAGCAAACTTAGTAAGAGGATCAGCTACCTTGTTTTCTCCTGGTACTTTGCATTTGTTTGTATTACCTCTTTTATTTATTTCTCTCGATAAGATGAAATCTCCGAGTACATGCCTAGTCCTTTGATGTGACCTAGGCTCCTTGGTCTATGCAATAACGCCGCTATTGTCACAGAACAAGTGTATTGGATTTGAGATGGTTAGAACCACCCCAAGTTCATTAATGAACTTTCAAATCTAAAAGGCTTCCTTAGCTGCATCCTATCTTTGCTCTATACTCGGCTTCTATATTGTAAAATCAGCCTACGGCGCTCGTATATGAGCTCTTCTTAGCTTACCGCACCACCATTCAATAGGAATACATATCCTGATTGTGATCTTGAATCATCTTGGTCGGTTTGGAAACTCACATCTATGTGACCAATCCTGTGAGCTCATCTTCCAAGCCACCATATATTAAGAATAAGTCCTTAGTCCTTCATAAGTACTTAAAGGTAT